>BSBK01003299.1:2672500-2955000 GCA_027943335.1 Chamaecyparis obtusa
AGTTGTGAACACTTTCTGGATTAGCCTCTTTTGATTTGTGGACAATGTCAGGATCCTTGAATAAAAATATTGAGAACATGTATATTTATTTGTTTCATGTATGAGGTTATTAGTGGCTTGGGAACCTTTGGAAGTTATTGTTAAGACTTCCTCTTGTGTACAAACATGTGACATTCATGTTGTTATCTTTGAGATTTTTATTTTTTGCACTTGATTACTGGATTCTCATGTTATGTTATCTCGTAATTCAAAAAAAATTGTTAAGTGTAGGTTTTACCCTTTTATTTCCAAGGTTTCTCAGGTGGGGCACTACATCTAGTATTAGATCCCATGTTCATATGTTTGAATCTTTGTGTTATGCTCCCATTGTGTTTTGGGTGAGTGACGTGTGGTTGTTTTATGACTTGATGGTTTTCTTTACTTTCTTATGGCCTTTGATATACATGATTTTGATCCATCTTTTGTTTTTCTCTTTAGGATGCCTCCTAGATGTGGACATGGCTGATAGAATGTCCTTCAAGATTACCGCAAAGAGGAACACCATGAGGATGAGCATCCTGAGGAAGCACATAGAGAGGAAGAGAAGCATGAGGGTCAACATGAGGACTACAGAGAGGGTCACAATGGTAATTTTGGGAACCCCCTTTTGGTTTAGTTGATGCAGAATCTTATAGCTTGGTTAGGACCTCAATAGGAGGATTCTCACCATGAGGATTCTCGGATATCTAAGCATAGAGAGCATGAGAATTATCGTATTTCTCTAATTTCTATAGAGGATCATAGGAGACACAGGATAGTAGAGGATGAGGACTCCATCGGTGCAATACTGATGTGAGATCTTATCCAATCTTGACCACCTTTCTTTTATGGTATATGTAGCGACATTAAGGCTGAGACTTGGTTGTTAGACCTTGGGTATTTCTTTTCTATGCATCCTTATACGAGAAACCTTAGAGCCTAATGTGTCAGCATGCACCTAAGAGACTTTGTATCTATTTGGTGGCATATAAAGGAGAAGAAGCTCTACTTGGATATTTCAAGTACCTCTTGGGATATATTTGAGGAGAGGTTCCGTGAGTATTTCCTTTCTCAAAAATATAGAGAGGCATGTGTTGATGAGTTTCATGAGCTCTAATAGGGGACTATGTCAATAGATCAATATGAGAAGAGGTTATTTAAGTTGAGGCATTAGTCCAACTATAACCATGAGGAGCCCTTGTTAGGAAAACACTTTGTTTGTGGCCTTAATGATCGTATTATTGGGGATGTCCATTTGCACCAGCCTAAGATAATTTCTATTACCACTAAGAAGGAAATATTAGATGAGAGAAATAATTATTGGGGTTATAGTAGCAAGACATGTGCAAAGATTCATAGTGCATAGCCTTTAGGGTCAATTGCACAACATACACAGGTACAACTTGCAGGATCATCTCGAGTATACTTAGTATTGCCAAGGGCAGGTCGCCAACATCACCGTAGGTAGTGTCATTCACAAGGTCAATAGAGTGGCCATGGTTCAAGTACCCCAGCTAGGGAGAGTAGTTAGTACTGTAGCTGGAAGACTTCTTGTAGCCCACCATCTCAGAGTGTGTTGTTGAATGTTGATAGAGAGCGCTTTCAGCAGTCCAATACTCCTTTAATAGAATGTGGTTATAGTACATGGGCATGTTTCACTTATGGATTGTTATGACATATGATAGAAATATGTCCTCAAAGGTCATCTACAAGACTGAGTCAGATGGAAGCTATGTCTCAGCCTATAATTGAGGATGCAAATAGATCCCATAGAGTATTTATGGTGGTTGATAACTGTTAAGATGATCACCAGAGAACTGTTGTGGATACTATAGGTGTATTGCATTGTATTTATACCTCTATATTATTTGATTTTGGTGCTTCAAATTCTTTCATTTCCCCCTCTCTTGTTCAACGATATCGTCTAGTGGTAGTATGACAAGCTGATAATTGGTAGGTTGAGTTAGCCATCGATTCTAGAGTGATTGTGGACTCTTGATGCAATCATGGCTAGAGACTCCTCAATGGAGATGGTCCAACCATGTAGCAAGAGTCAACACAATGGAAACAACCAACTCAAAAACAAGAAAAAAACAATCAAGATGCTACATAAAATGTTTGCATTATCACATAATCAAGTATTTACATCACATTGGCATGTAACATGCATATTACAAGCTTTTGGAATACATGTCTGATTATAATAAAAATTCAAACCTAAACCCTACAATCAACCTCCCAAATATTATCCTCCTTATCACTAAACCCCTCCTAAACAAAGATCAAATTCCTCAATATATAGAACCTTTGCATTACATATGTTGGCCAAGATCTATCACATTTTCCAAGAACAAGAAAATGTAATACAAAAATATAGGTGAGGACCTAAATCATAAGATCTCATTGCCAAGATGAATAAATGTCATGCAATCCAAGAGATATGTTGACAAAAGATCCACAAACATTAGGATATGAGTCACCAAGATTTGTTGATTATGAATAATTACTTTACAGGATCAGAAAACTCAAACTGATTGTTAGAACATGAAGAACACACAGGCCCAAACTTTAACCCAAGATAATTTCTCTACAAATAATCCAAATGAGGTGTGAACCTAGACATAAGTAAAACATGATGTCCAAAACCATCCATGAAGTTTTCAACTGCATATGATCCACCTAAAGGAAATACAACTAAAAACACAACAACTGGAAATAGGAACAAAAACTAAAAGGAAATATTTTTGGGTGATGCAAGATTTCTAAGGACCCAAGGATGCTCCTACATCAGACACCTCTGGTGAGAAGAATATTTTCCATAAGACGAAGTTATGAACATCTTACAAGGTTTAGGACATAAATCCCATGCTTGTTCTTAATCCAAATATCCTCTTTATCTACAACTTTCTTTTTCTACACTCCTACTCCATCATTTGTCAAATCCACCATCACAATCTGCTCTGCACTTCCCTTTCCATACCTCACATCTGAACACTAGATTAAGGGACATTTACTACCCCTTATTTTCTTTCACACATATGATTTACTCTTTCTACTAGGCTTCATTTGATTAGTAAAAAAATTCTTCTGCTACCAACCTTATCCTTCTTGTTATCTAATCCAACTTTCTCTCTAATTTAAGATCCTCCTTTAGATCCAAGTTTTCCTTTAGCTTATCCTCTGCATTCTGATTCTCAAAACAATAACTCTTTATAATATTCAAATTCTTTTCTCTTCTCCCCTCTTCCTTCTTCAAAGTAACCAAAGTAAACTTTCACCCATCCTTCTCTAGTGTGATCAAGTTTCTTCTACAATAATGGATAGCTCCTTAATCAAATTGCCAAGGTCTACCCAATAGAATATGACAAGCACTCACAAAAACAACGTCACACAATTTCTCATCTATGTAAGGTCCAATGTTGAATTTCTCCAAAAATTGCTCCTTCACCTCCACCATATGATCATCTTGAAACCAACTCATCCCATAAGGACAAGGATGTTTAAGCCTCTTCAAGCCAAGCTTTTGCGCCATCTCTTTCGATACAAAATTATCTATACTACCACTATCGATAACAACCTTACAACATTTACCTCTTGATTTGCATATAGTCCTAAATAAATTTCTTCTTTGTATAGGTTTAGCTTCCTTCTTACATAAGATGATTCTTCTAAGAATAATATATTCTCCCATCTCAGGTTCTACCATGCTCTCTACAATTTCATCAGTAGTTTTCTCCTTATGTGCCACAAGATTCTATTTACCCAATCTTTTACTAGATCATTCAAAACATTGAAAAGCTCTATGTCCTATGCCGCCACACTTAAAGAAAGTACCTTTGAATTCCCTACTACAAATTCCTCTCCTAAGTGTCTTCTGATCAGGTTCTACCTTGGTGGTCTTCTTCTCTTTACCATTTATACTCACTTGCTCCTCCTTTCATCTAGGATTACTTGGTCTCTTCTTCAACTTATGTTCTACCTTAAATGCATATTGATAAGCTCCCTCTACTGTAGAAATCCACAACATACTCATATCATCTTGAATATTAAATCTTAGTCCATTAATGTATCTAGCCACCTTCTCTTTAGTTATCTCTTAATGTCCAGATCTGATTGTCATCTTTTAAAATTCTTTAGTGTATTCCTTCACACTCGTGTCCTTCTACTTTAGGTTTTGTAATTTCTTGAATAATTCTAATTCATAATCCTCAGGTACAAATTTTTATTTTAATATAGCAACCGTCACCCTCAATTTAGTGATTTTCATTTCACCATATTATTCTATATCTTTCTACAATTATTTCTACTATAAAGACAACACGACCCTTCAAGTTAGTCTATGCTAACCTAACCCTCTATGAATCTCTTATATCTTCAAGCTCAAAGTAATCTTCTAATTCACTAATCCAATCCATCAAATCCTTAGGATGCAATGAACCAGAGAAATTAGAAACCTCCATCCTATGATTTTACTTGTGTAATAGCCCTCAACAATATTTCTTCTTCTATAGAGATATTGACATCTACAGTATCAAGATCTTCAATAGCTTCTTCATATTCATCCCCAGTCCCAGGATTCCTTCACAATCCAGTCAATGCATTTCAAATATTAGTCTTCATCTCATTCTTAAATTCCTCCATTATTTTATCTAGCCTTCTAGGGTTCATACTTATAGGAGGCATCTTCCCAATCCTCGGGTGCAACTACCTCATCTTTGGCAACCTGATTACATGGTGCCAATTGCCTCTCACTCAGAAATCTATCAGAAAAACTTACATCCTACCTCCAAATCAAAGATTTATTCACCCTTGGTATGCCTTCAAAAAATTTCTCAACCAACAAAAATCTCCTTTGTGATCCCCTTGCACAAGTCCTCTACAATTGTGGGTCAGATCCACACTCTACCACCCCACAACAAACACATATAGGGCTTCGTAAGCTCAGTAACTCGATTTGTTAACATAGGAACATCAACCTTGCTCTAATACTACTCGATGTAGTCATGGTCAGAGTTTAACCAATGGAGATGGTCCAACCATGCAACAAGAGTCAACAAAGTGGAAACAACCAACTCAGAAACAAGAAAAGACAATCAAGATACTATAACAGATCTTCACATTATCACATAATTAAGTATTTAGATCACATTGGCCTGCAACATGTAGATTAAAAGCTTTTGGCATACATGTCTAATTATAATAGAAATAAAGATTATTTTCTTATCACTACCCCCATTCTAAACAAAGATCAAATGCCTTAATATATAGAACCTTTTCATCGCATATGTCAGCCAAGATCTATCATATTTTCCAAGAACAAAGAAATGTAATACAAAAATATAGGTTAGGACTGAAATCAAAAGATCTTAGTGCCAAGATGAATAAATGTCACGTGATCCAAGAGAGACATTGACCAAATATCTACAAACATCAAGATATGAGTCACCAAGCTTCATCGATTGGGAATTACTTTGCAAGATCAGAAAACTCCAACTAACCGTTAGAACATGAAGAGCACACATGCCCAAACTTGAACCCAAGATAAATTCACTAGAAAGAATTCAAACAAGGTGTAAACCTAGACATAAGTAAAACATGATGTCCAAAACCATCCCTGAAGTTTGCAATTGCATATGATCCACCCAAAGGAAACACAACTAAAAAACAACAAATAGAAATAGGAACAAAAATTGAAAGGAATATTTTTGGGTGATGCAAGATTGTCAATGACCCAAGGATGTTCATGCATCAACTTCCTTGTTTGTCCTTGTGTGTAGGACTTGGGAACCTTCACCACCACTATAGATCTTCATGTCCTACCCTTTCCACTGTAACCATAATAGCATCTTCATATCACTTCTCTTCAAAGGAAAGGGAAGAAGTATATTTGGTCCATGTAGTGTGAGCCAACTTTTGAGGCTCTTAAGGAGCATTTGACCAATGTACCTATCTTAACAATGCCATATCCTATAGGTGATTTTATGGTGTCCAATGATGCTTTATTGTAGGGTGTGGGGGCGGTTCTTATGTAGAAGGTATGAGTGATTTCATTTGAGTCCTAGAAACTCAAGGATCATGAGTTGAAATACCCCACCCATGATTTGGAGTTAGTGATGGTTGTGCATGCACTAGTGCACAAGACATTTTCTTTTGGGTCACATGTTTGACCTGCATAGTGATCATCATAGCTTGTAGTATATCTTTTCTCATCCAAACTTGAATGCATGAGAACATCTTTGGATAGATTTCTTGTGTGAGTACGATTTTGATGTTTGTTACATCAAGGGGAAAGAGAATATTGTTGCAGGGTAAAAGCACAATCGAGTGTCACCTTTTGGGATAACTCAAATCACTCGGCCCAGTTAGACTCAGTCAAGTTATACTCGGTCAAGTCTAACACAGCTGAGTACGCGTAGGCACCACATGGTGCCGAATGGCGTCTACGTGGCCCATTAGACAGGGCCGAGTGGTACTTGATCGAGTAGGACTCGGCCGAGTCAAAATAATATTTTTAATATAAAAAAACATCACAAACCACTCATTTGCACAGTATTAGGCTATTTGAGTGGGACCAAACCCTAAGGGGACTCGGTCGAGTCAGACTTGGCCCAGTCAGACTCGGCCCAGTCGGACTCGGCCGAGTCTACTTAGGTGGCATGCCATGTTGGCAGCCAAACCACCAAAAATACAAAAAAACTAGAATTTTGCACTTCTGTTGTTCCTTTCTTAGATCAAAATAGAAAATGTTAAAAAACTAAAAGTACCCTTTTCTAGATCTTGAAAGTATGCTTTTGGATATATAAATTTTATATTGTTTCATCTACAAAATGTTAAACAAATTTGCTAAAAACTACATGTAGGTATATTAAACTTTGAGAAGACATTGATTCGGAAAATATAGAAAAATACTAAATCAATTCAGAAAATTTTTAAAATTATATAGGGCACTAGAGGAGAGAGTCCTCTTCAAGAATATATAATTTATTTGGTTTTTGGTATATTTTGTATAGGGTAAAAGTGACGGGAGACAAAAACTATTGATTTCAGGTAAGGTCGACTTTCAATACTTATAACGGGTAAACTATAGATCGAAAAAACTTCTTTCTTTTTTCCTGCACTAGATATACATGTCATCTAAAACATATTCTGAAATTGGAGGGAAAAAAATGTTTTACTTATAATGATTTGACGGGAAGTGAACTCGCTTATTTGTAGTATTTTTAGGATATGAAAAATAGACCTAAAAAATTAAAAAAAACATATTAATTTTTGCTCAAATTAATTTTTAAAAATTATAGGCATAAAATTCATCCTATTTTACACATTTCATCAGTTTACATCATCTTCAAATTCTTAACAGAAATGTGACTTTTATGCCCTTGAAGTTTTTCAATTTTTGTGTTGTTAGCCTCTTCCTTTGTAAAAGGGTGACAGCTTATTGTGCTTTTACCCTGCAAATGCCTTGAGTAGGAGAAGGCATGAGATCTCTATTTTGTCACTTGGAGTGGATTTGTGTAGTAATATCCTTGAGGTTTTCCCTATTGATACATGGTAGTAGGAGGTTAGAGCAGAGATTGAGTATGGGCATACCCTTGAAGGGATTTTTTTAGGTTACTCTTTGGAGTTAGATGGACTTTTGTGGCACCATGAGCACATTTATGTGTCAGTGTCAAATGATCTTTGTTTAGTGGTTTTTTTAGAGGCACATCATGTGTCGCATTCCACACATCTTGGGATCGAGAAGATGCATCCCAATCTTAGACAATTTTACTTTTGGGTAGGGATGAGGCGTGATGTTGCTGATGTTGTTGCTTGATGTCTTGAGTGTCAAAGAGTGAAGGAAGAGCATCAACATCCAACAAGTCTTTCGCAGCCACATTCCATTCTAGAGTGGAAGTGGGATACTATATCCATTAATTTTATTACTAGGTTTCCTATGTCATTGCGTCATCATGATGCTATTATGGTTACAATGGAAAATTTATCCAAGGTAGCTCACTTTTCACCCATGGGAGCTTTGTATACAATTGCTTCAGTAGTACATGTGTTCATGTAGGATATAGTTCGGTTGAATGAAATACCACACATTATTATATTGGATATAGATCTAGTGTTTACTTCAACATTGTGGACATCTCTCCAGCATTCTTTGGGTGCACAACTCAATTTTAGTTTAGCTTATCACCCCGAGACCAATGGTCAAATAGAACGAGTGAACCAATTCTTGAGGACATGCTTCACATGTATGTGATGAATCAATAAATGAGGTGGGAGGACTATTTGTACTTGGTTGAGTTTTCATATAATAATGGGTACCATAGTTCTCTTAGCATGTCTCCTTTCTAGTCCTTGTATGATTAACCATGTCGTACACCGTTGAGTTGGGATCGGTTAGAGGACTAAGTAGTTTTGGGTCCTGAGATGCTTCAAGATATGGAGTAGTAAGTTGTTTGCATTAGAGAGAACTTGGTTACTGCTAAGGATTGAAAGAAGAAATATAATGATGCACATAGGCTTGACTGTCACTTTTTAGTTGGTGACTGTGTATTTTTGTGAGTTCATCCGTGGAAGAGCCCCATTCATTATGAGAAAGTCTCTAAGTTAACACTATATTTTGTTGGACTTTTGAGATCCTTAAGAGGATTGGGCCTATTGCCTATTAATGCTTGGCATTTCCACCTACCCTATCATGCATCCATGATGTTTTTCACGTTTCTATGTTGAGACAAAATATTCCTAATGTGACCCATGTTTTGGATAAGGGTTCTTTATAGGTAGAGGACAAACATCTTTCTTTGGAGCCCATCCACATTCATCATCATCGTAGGTTGACCCTTGAAGCCTGGCTTACATGCCTCGTTCCTCACTAATTGAACATTGAAAACATGTTTTCCTTGTTTCTTCAATGCAGCTAATGATGATGATGCCATATCTTTTAACTTAAGGGTTTGAATACTGGAAATATTTACTCGGTAAAATACCTTGCACAAGTGTTCTTCAGATATTTGTCGATGGCACGCAGTAAAGATTTATGCAAATCACACTTAGCACTAATCACACTGGTTACTCGCTCTTGAATCACTCTGAAAAAGTTTTCAATTCACTGGTGAAATGAAATAAATTGTAGCTTCCCGCTTTATAGACTTCAAACGGTCAGATTAGGGCTTCATTAATGATCCGCATACTTTCTAGGTGAGATACGGTTGTCTTGGCAATCTCATGTTAAACTCGGTCAACATAAGCTCGGTCGATACAACCATTCAGTTACAACTCGGTGTACATCACATCTTGGCTATCATAGGTACTCGGTAAACACTAGTGACTCGGTCACTATAGACTAGAATATTAATGCTCGACATCAAATATGCAATGTAGTTCTTTGCTCAAATCTATCCTAGTGCATCTTAATCTATGTAGATATGGAATTTTTCTCAACAAATGTTAGGAACTGATGTAAAGTAAATATTATAAGATTCAGTTCCATACATACCTTCTTTGCTTAATTCAAAGTGGTGTGATCACCTAATCCATCAGATTGGGTGACCTCAGGTGCACTGGCTTCACTAATGCTTGCCTCTTCTTTCTTCTTCCATGTCTTGTTCATCTGATTTCTTATCTGCTCAATAGTTTCTTCATTCTTTCTTTGATCACTACTCAGTATGTGTGCTTTGCAATCTCTCTTTAGGTGACCAATCTTATTGCATTTATAGCATACCATACTTCCATTCATCCAACTCTTGGATTGACCTCTGAAATGTGTCTTCAAATGATTTTCTCCAATGTGACCATATTTTCCATAGTAATGACAACTGTACCAAGTGTTGTAGTCCCAATTGTATGTATTACCCTTCTTGGGTGATTTGGTTTGTTGATTGGATGACCACTTGGGTTTGGATCTACACTCAAATGCTCTATGTCCATATTTATGACAGTTGAAACAATGTCCTTGAAATTTGGGTGAGGTAGGTGGATTACTAACCTTTATCCTACATTCATGTGCCTGATGTCCATGTTTCTTATAGTTAAAGCAATGTCCATTAAATTTCAGTTTAGGATCAGACTTACCATGTTTTCTTCTGCAGATGTTGGTTGTATGTCCTAGCCTTCCATAGTGATGGAATGTGGGCTTGTTGTTCTTTGGTTTAGCATTTATTTTCTCTCCACTCTTTGATGATTCTCCTTCCTCAATGGATGATAGGTGCTCATCATGTCCAAGTCCAGATGTATCACTAGATCTTCTGGGTGACCTTAACAACTCTTCAAAGTATCTTATAGCTTCATTAGGCTTGTTCATCCTTTCATTGATCTCCTTTTTAGATCTCATTTCATTCCTCAATTGATTTTTTTATAATCTTAGATTGGTGATTTCCACATCTTTCCTGCCCAATTCTTGATTAACCAGTAGCAATTGATTTACCATGTCTAGTTGATTGTTTGTCAGTCTTTGCATGTCACTTGTCCTCTCGTCAAGTCTCATTGTTATTTATCTTTTATCTTCTTCAGCCATTGTCTTATCTTCTTCAGCTTTCTTTTTCTATTCTACAACTTCACCGAGTCTTACTGATTGTATTTCTTATTCTCTCTTCATATTTCTGATGTCCTCATTTAGTATGTTGTTTTTCTCCAGTAGTTCTTTTATGGCTTTGTCACTTTTTGAAGAGTTTCCACTATCAAATAGTCCACTAGTATCCTCTTCTTGATATTGTGTTTCATTCCGTTGAATAACTATTTCTCTTCTTCTGCTTAAATATTTCTTCAGTTCACCTCTGGCTGCTTCAAGTTGTTGTAGTGCAAGCAGAATGTCAATCTTCTGATTCTCTATAATCTTTCCCAACTTATAGACTTCCATCTCAAGATCTTTATCTCACAAGTGGTTAGACTTCTTTAAGAGACTAAGCTCTGATACCAATTGTTGGAAATCTATTGGAAAGTGTGATACTGAGAGGGGGGGTGAATAAGATATAAACCAATTGATTCATTTTGACATAAACAAACTTGCAAAGTATAAGCATTAAACTTAACACTGTAATAGATCTAATATCCTAATCATCATCCATGAAAATAAACATAACACAATGATTTTGGTTACCTAGAAACCCTTGAAAGGTAAAACTGGGGTGGGGATGACACCCACAAACCTTCACTGTCGCAGTATTAAAGTTTTCTTGTTAGAGCTACAAGTTTGATCACAAAATATGATCTACTTTGTGAGGGGTTTTCCCTATTAAGAGCTTTGAGACTTATACAATCTACCTTGCAAAAGGATTTGAAAACTTACAACTAAGTAAGCACTTGGTTAAGAGATTTACTAAGGTTTTTTAAAACCACCCTATTAAGATATTTACCCTAATACACCTGTTAAAAAGTCTCAGTACCTAATCCTTCATTTTGCATTGTGATTCTGATTACAGATCTTCTCCTTATAGTATACATTTGATCTCTTCTATCAAATATGTCTTTGTTCTTTCCTTCAATGCTTTGCGTTGTTCTGCTCGGTCACTGAACTCTATCTTTGATCATCAAAATAATTATCTTCTCTAAAAGTATAAGATCTCCTTCATACTCTTCTCTTCATGATAAATTATGTTTGAGGGTTCATATCACATCTTATATAGACAATTAACTTTCTCCAAGATTTAAGATCTATGATCTAGATTGTCTCATTTTTCCACTTAACCTTTCACTAATTTTGATTGGTTCCATATGTTACATAGGGATTAATGATTACAATACAAGAGCATAATCACCTCTTTGATCTCCTCAACAAAAAATAAATGAAATATGAATGTCAACCAAAATGGTTTACCTAAGTGTTTGTGCCATAACAAACACATATGTCAATTCTGGCTTGCTCAGCATTGATATCTCTTGCACACAGCATTCACTGTTCTTTATACCCTGGTGCTCAACATTGACATCTTTACATAACTTGGTAAAAGCTGACTCAGCTAATACTTAAGTACTCGGTGACCACTATTTTACTCGCCAATGACTACTGCTCGATAAATATACAATACACATGACTCCACCTATATGTGATAACTTCTTCGCAGTAATGACCGACCAACATTACCTAGAATATGACTAAGTGTAAGACACTAATAGATAAAAAAACTTTAGGAATCAACACATGTTCTCAGTAGCAATCTGCATTGAGAAAATTCATAAAGCTGCCCGTTCATGTTGTCAACCAAAAACATGGTTAGGGGGTTGATTAGAGGATCCATTTAAGCTAACAATCCCAATTATTAACCTCTAATGATTACATGAAGGAGTTGATAGAATAGGACTTGAGGAAGAAAGAAATAGAGGAAGGCAAAGAAAGAAGAGAATATCAGAGTAAATAACGTTGCATGTATTTTGGCAAAGGAAAAGAAGGATAAGGGGAGAAAAGAAAAGGAAATTTTGCGTAAGGAAAAGGAAAGGCTCAAAGAAGAGGAGAAGAAGGAAAAGGAGGAAAGAGAAAAGATAGAGAAGGCAACCAAGGAACACGAGACAAAGGAAAGGATGTTTGTAGAGAAAAGTAGGGATATGGCTAGAAAGAAGATGTTAATTAGTAAATCCACTCCCTTGTTGCAAGTGCATGCCATTCTGTGGGAGATGCTCAATATAAATATCTCCAACTTTTATATAGGTTATAATTATTCACCTTCTTCACCACCTCTCACTTTTCATGCTATGCATGACTACTATGCAGAGATCCCACAATTTTCTTCTACTGTTGGATATGGAAACACAATTCAAAGTGCAGGTGGTACCAGAAAACAAACCATAGGGGACAAGAACATGGTTCCCCTTGAATCCTCAAGGGAGACACTCACATCTCTAACAACTTCTTTTCTTGTTTGGTTTAACTAACTTGTGCATGGTTTTGTTTTCAGAATCACAACACCAAAACTTCTATGTTCATGTATACTTTTTGATAATTAGTATGCTAATTTTGCACAACTAATTGAATATACAAATTATAGGATGTAATATGATGATTGAGACAAGATTGTAAGGACCAACTTGTCCTAAAAATTAAAATGATAGAAATACTAGAAACTTCATTAATAACATATCAACTTGAATACAAGGCTATAATTTTTTTTTTGTTTACTTGATAAAGTTAATCATTGATTGCTTAGGAGATTTTCTTTTAAAAGAGTCCATTCGGGACAAAATTTCCACTTAGCCATCCAAGATCTTCTATCCTGGGAAAATAAAGGGGTCATATTGACCTAATCTCTATCTATATGGGATAGAGGATGAAGAAAGT
Source organism: Chamaecyparis obtusa (assembly GCA_027943335.1). NCBI lineage: Eukaryota > Viridiplantae > Streptophyta > Pinopsida > Cupressales > Cupressaceae > Chamaecyparis > Chamaecyparis obtusa. Next base: position 2,685,780 of record BSBK01003299.1, read on the forward strand.
GACATAGAAGTCATTCTTCCATCCATGTAGGATGGGTTCTTTGGATTTTGGGCTTACAACCAGGTGCAGACCAAGAGTAATTTTAAGCTCTATACCCCCCTCATCTTTCAGGCATCTAGTCGGGTATAGATACCTTCCCAAGAATCATTATTTTCTTAGTTTAATAAATTTAGAAGCTTTCATCTTGACTTGACTGTTAACATGAAACCACTTAATTATGTTCAAGGCACCTATGCACTGGACGTATCCTTCACCTACCAGGCTGCCTACATACATGTATCCACAGGAGCAAGGCCCTTGAACCTCTCACACTAACGTAGTATGTAGTTTTGTTTACTACTATGTTTGATGTAACTATTATGGGATGATACCCTTTCGGGACATTATCCGTTCCCAAACAATTATTCACCAGCATACACCCACACGGGAGAATCAGGTGGATTCCTAAGTTACTCACTACAAATATCAATAATACTTGATTCAAGATTATAGTTTAACCATGTATAAAATTTTACCTATGCACAAGTATCCTACATATTCACCTTTAATTGATATAGAATTAGCTTTTCCTAAATTCTTATGTTCCTCTCACAGCATTTGTTTTCCTATATTCCTTTATACGAGTTCCTCATATATTTATCATGAGCCAGCTAGTTAAAACAATATCATGTAATTGTAAATTTATAAGATAGCTTGCTCATCTGAGTTACTAATCAAGTAGTTATTCTTAAACAGCTAAGGTACAAGAATGAATCTACTCATATTCAAATAGTACATACAACCAAACTCTCCTATGATTTGGCACGTATTCAGTACCATAGGCATAATATGTTTATAATCTATCTAAAAGAGTATCTACTTCATCTCAACATGGTAAAAGGCCCAACATAGTGATGTATGAATACAAGCTTGTGATACTAAGACCTCTTTTCCTTAAACAAACTACTCTTAACAGGTAAGAGTGTTTGGGTTTACTACAACATCTAATTTGTCTGATTATTTCAGTTGGGTTTTATATAAATAAGTGCATACAAAGGAAACAAACAATATAGAATACAAGGTAATGAAAGCAAACATAATAACTTATTTTTCCCTTCAAATTCTAATGAAGCTACACACTATTAGAACATATATATAAGAAAATTTATACAAATTTAAGATAATGTGAACAACTAGATTGTTAATATTCAAATTAAATGGTATGCATCAATGTATGATAGTGTTCAACTTTCTTTGGAAAAGCCATGTAAGGACATATCTATTCATATTTTAACCAAAATATAAGACAAAAATATTCTAAGCATTTGATTTTATACAATGTTTCAAAATCTATCTTAAAGAATAGAAAAGTTCTTTATCCCTCTTCTGATCATTTTAGAAATATGCAAGCAAAAAACCCCTCAACCCACAGTATTTAGATAAGCTCGATTTGGTTGTTGTATACAAGTATATAGACAATTGGTGGCTTGAATAGCATAAACAACTTTGTAGTTAATAACATGGTATTCTAGAAATGATGTTACACATGATACATCTAGAAATAAAGGTTTAGCAACCCATAATACAGGTCAAAACCCAACATGATTTGATTTTTGCTACAACTATAAAAAAAAATCAAGATGACAACATAATAAAATGATTTGTAAGCCAAATATTATTGAGAATGAATAAAACATGACAGGGCAACTTTAAAATTTTGATTTGAATACATATATTGTAGACTCCTTTTAACACATAAGAGAACTTATATTATCAAAGTAGTCCGTAATTATTATATTTTTAGAATTTACAAGTTTTCACAACAACTACCAATTGTTTTATAAAAATCATATTTATTTCCATTTCCTTTCAAAGAATGATACTACAATAGTATGAAAAAAAGAGTTCTTGGAAAATTAAAGCAATTGGTGTTATAACTCTACATACCTAGTTTGAAGTACAATAAAGGTGTTGAATACAAGAGCACAACTTGGTGTCCTAGGTTATATGGAGTTTATTTTTGTTTCCAAGAACTCAACCCTCCAATTCTGCTCGCAACCTCTGTGTATCTCACAATAACAAGGAATATTTTTTTTAACTTGTCAGTGCTGATATTCTTTTACCAGTCGAATGCCTCAAAATAATGGTTCGATTCCCATTTAATCTTCTTTAATTCAATGTTACAAGGTGATTTTTAGGACTTTTAGGATGTTTTGGATGATCCCAAATTAGATTTACTTTAGCTTCAGCCTGCACTCATTGTCTGTAGATGTCACAACCCCAGTCCTCTAATAACCACGTTGAGTGTTGACGCCACTTCTCCACATAGCTATGGGCATGTATCATGTCCCCCTGCATTGAAGTTCTGAAGTAAAACAAAATACTTAACCTTTTGCATTGTTTTAATAAGGAGAAGTATATGTATTGTCCCCCCTTTTTTTATTGAACACAAGCTTGGAAACTTGTTAATATATTTAAAAATATTGGATAAGTTTTCTTCTTGGTGCTAATATGGTCTATTAAATATTTGGATCATTCTTATGTTTATAAATATATATTATTTATTATAGCAATATACTCTTTAATATCCATTTAATTACTTCTAAGGTTTAATATTACTTATTTCAATATTGTCGATATTTTACTTGTTTAAAATTATATGTTTAATTTAGTCTTTTAATTAATTAGTCATAACATTGATAATAAATATTTATAATGGAGTTAATTTGGAAATTTACACAATAATTTTATCTTGACTTGATAATTATATGTGTGTGTGTGTGTAATTACTGTCTAAGGAGATATACAAATAATTAAACATTTAAAAAAAAAAGCAAAACTATAAATTAAAATAATATGTGATGAATATTTAAAATGACCTTCAATTAAAAATCTTGGTAACATCGTAGAATACAATATAATTCATCATAGCATAATTAAATAAACATCGTCAAGAATATAAAAATCATGTATAATAATAAAAATCCACGCATTAGTACAATTGTCATATAATTTATATAAGAATTATAAAGGTCAGTATCTAGAGGGTCGTGACATCCTTCCCCCCTTAAAAATGCATCGTCCCAATGCATGAGAATTACGTAATAACATTTGAAATTGTAAAATCGGGTTTTGCTTAAATCCAAATTGAACTAAAACTGCAAAATCAAATTATGTGCTAACATGATTCAATTTATCATAAGGTTTATCAAAATAGCATTTATCAAATTTAACATTGTCAATTACTATGCTAACAAAATTTCAATCACTTGTAGAGTTTGTCAAAATAATATTTATCAAAATTAAAAGAGTTTATAGCTAGCTTGAAAATTTAAAATAAATGCGGATAATTTTTCTCCATCTTTACAGTATCCTCCCAGGTCACATTCTCTATCAAATACCGATCCCACTATACCTTAAAGTGGTCCACCATTCGATTGCGTAGTTGGTATTGTCACCTCTCTATGATGCGACATGGTTGGATTGTTATGGTTCCTGACTCTTCCACCTGTAAGGCATTCCAATTTAGAATGTGTTTAGGATCAGGCTTATATCTTTTTAGCAAGGACACATGGAACACATCATGAATGTGGCTCAATGCCGAGGTAGAGATAAACGATAGGCCACTGGATTGATCTTCTCCAAAACTTCGAAAGGTCCAACAAAGCGTGGAAACAACTTGGACTTTCTCCCAAAAGGTATAGAACTCTTATGAGGACAAACTCTAAGAAACACCTTCTCACCAATCTGGAAACTTCTTGGAGTCATGTTTCTATCAACGTAGCTTTTATTTCAGTTTGTAACTTCTTTCATTCTTTGTCTGATTAGTTGCACCTGATTATCCATGTCTTGCAACATTTCAGGACCGATTACTACTCTATCCTCCAGCTTATCACAACTTAATGGTGTATGACACTCCTTCCATAGAGTGCTTCAAATGGAGTAATGCCAATAGTTTCTTGAAAATAATTATTATAAGAAAATTCTACTAATGGTAGATACTCTTTCTATTTGGTTTGTTGATCCATATAGTACATATGAGCAAGTCTTCTAAAAATTGGTTTGTTCTCTCAGTTTGTCCGTCAGTTTATGGATGTTAGGTTGTGATGAAGTTTAGATGTGTACCTAAGGCATCTTGCAAGGTGGTCCAAAACCTTGATGTAAATTTGGCATCCCTATCTGAGATAATCTTTTCAGGTATACCATGAAGCCTAAAAAGTTCCTTGATAAATTTTTGAGCTAAAGTTGGAGCATCATCTGTCAAATTACCTAGAATAAAATGGGCCACCTTGGTAAGCTTATCTAATATAACCAAAATACAGTTATGCTTACGAGATGTCATAGGCAATCCCTGGACAAAGCCCATGCTTATAACCTGCCATTTGTATTGTGGTACACTATGTGGATAAAGTAAACCTCCAAGATGCATGTGTTCTTCTTTTATCCTTTGGCATTCAAGGCATTTAGTTGTTATGGTGACTATATCCTTTTTCATACCCAGCCAATAATATAATCTTTTAGGATAACATACATCTTAGTTACTTTGGGGTGTCTTGAATAAGGGGCACTATGGGCTTTAGTTAGGATAGTTTCTCTTAATCCTTTAAGATCGGGAACAAATATCTGACCTTGATATTTCATTAGCCCATTAGGTTCAATGGCATATCCTTCATACTTGGGTTTAGTAGAAGAATCTCCAAGTGTGTCCTTAACTTGTGAATAACATGGATCTTTAACCTGTTCAATTAAGATTTGTTGTTTTAAATCTACTTGTAAGGTAGAGATTTCCATGATATTCCTTCTTCTACTGAGGATGTCGGCTACCCTTTTTTCTTTTCCTTTAATGTACTCAATCTCAAAGTCATACTCACTTAGGAATTCAAGCCACCTCCTTTGCCTTGCATTTAAGTGAGGCTGAGGAAAAATATATTTCAATCCTTGATGGTCTATTTTTAACTCAAAGGGATTTTCTAATAAGAAATGTCTCCAAATCCGTAAGACATGTACTATGGTTGTCAATTCTAGACCATGTGGAGCATAGTTAACCTCATGAATATTTAACTTCCAGGACTCATAAGCAACTACACATTCATCTTGCAAGAGGACTCCTCCCAGACCTTCTATGGATGCATTTGTAACTACACTGAAGTGACCATTAGTGGCAGGTACCTTTAGAATAGGGGATGATGTCAACTTCTCTTTTAAAACTTGGAACGCCCTTTCACATTTCTCTGTGCTGATAAACTTCTTATTTTTCCTTTGTAAGGTAGTAATAGGATTTTCTATCCTCGAGAAGTCTCTAACAAATTTTCTATATCCCGCTAAGCCCATGAAACTCCTTACTTCAGATACATTTTTAGGTACCGACCATTCTGTTATGGCTTTAATTTTATCTGGATCTACATATATACCTTCCACTGAAATGATGTGCCCTAGATAACAAATCTTCTTCTCGAAGAAAGAACACTTGGACAACTTTCCATATAAATTTTGAGTACAAAGTCTTTGCATTTCTAGTTGGAGATGGTTTAAGTGTTCCTCTTTGTTTTTAGAGTAAATCAAGATATCATCTAGAAATACTATCACAAATTTATCTAGATAGTCATGAAATACACTATTCATTAAGTTCATGAAAGCAGTTGGTACATTAGTTAACCCAAAAGGTACTACGATAAAATCATAGTGACCATATCTAGTCCAAAATGTTTTCTTTGGTATATCCTTATCCTTTACCCTTAACTAATGGTAACCTGATCAAAGATCAATCTTAGAGAACATTGTTACTCCCTTCATCTGGTCAAACAAGTCATCAATATAAGGTAATGGATACAGGTTTTTAATGGTTTCCTTATTCGGCATTCTATAGTCAATGCATAGTCTCAAGGCTCCATCTTTCTTTTTAACAAATATAACTGGGGCACCCCAAGGGGAGATACTGGGTTGGATTAATCCCTTCTCTAATAGTTCTTTCAATTGTATTTTCAATTCTTGAAGTTCAATAGTGTTCATTCTGTAATGAATTTTTGATACATGAGTTGTTCCTAGAAGCAACTCTATTGAAAAGTCAAACTCCCTCTTGGGTGGCATTCCTAGTAGTTCCTCTGGAAATACATCCCAAAATTTGAGGAGGAAGGGGCTATTTTCAAAAGTTGGAGTTTCTTTTTCTTCCTTGTCGTTTAAAGCTACCATAAACATTTGGTTTCCCCATTTTCATCTTGCCTTCTTCAATTGCATGGCAGAAATAGTTCCTACAATTATAGGTTTGTATACCTTGTAGATTTCAACTCTATGTCCATCCTCATCTACACATTGTACTATTTTGTGAAGGAAATCAATAATAGCCTTATGCTCAGTTAACTAATTGATCCCTAGTATAACATCATATGTTGCCAAAGGGGCAACATACAAGTATACTCTAGTTCTCATCTCAAGAAACTCAACAAGAGTGTCCTCAAGATATTTGTTAACTTTTCTTATAGATTTGTCACCATAATGGACTGTCCATGATGTATCTATTTCCTTTGTTGGTAAAGACATTTTCTTAATTAACTCTAGTGAAATAAAGTTTTATGATGAACCAGTATCTATCAAAATAAAAATAGATCTACCAAGGAGCATACCTATTACTTCCAAGGGGGTGTTTTGATGCCTGATTTTTTGATTCCTTACAACAACATAAATTTGACATTGTTGAGGAAGCTGTCTAGAACCTGATCCATATCCCCTCGAACAGTCTCTAACATAGAGGTTTCCCCCACACATAAAACATCCTCCAATAGGTCCTTTAGAAGTCTGAGGTTGTGTGTTCCAACCAGTTCTTGGTGTATTCCTGTTGAAACTATTTCCTTGATTCCATTTTGCTATTGGTTATGGGGGACTTCTTCTCCTGCTATTACCTTGTTCCCGGGAATATCTGTGTTCTACCTTTGTTTTAAAAGATGGTCTTCTATCTTGAAAGGTTTTCTTGGTTGCAGCCAAAGACTGGAGCTTCTTTTCTTATTTACGAGCTCTTTCCAAAAATTCATTCATGCTCTTAAGGATAAACATGTCTACCTCGGTTCCAATCTTAGTGTTTAAGCCCAAAATAAATTTTCTTGTTTGGGCCCTTTCATCTTTTTGGTAAATAGGGACAAACTTCATTAGCTTGGAAAAATAGTCACATTATTGTTGTATTGATAAATGCCCTTGTTTTAAATTCATGAACTCGGTCATTTTCTCATCATAATATAGCTGTGGAAGCCACCTCTCATGAAATTGTTCCACAAATTGTTCCCAGCTTAAGGTTGCCTTGGTGTAGTTAAACTGCTCTTTAGTGTTAGTCCACCAGTTGGGTTGTCTCTCTTGTTAACTAGTAGGCACCCCAAGAAGCCTTCATGCTTTCTGGATAGTCTTTTAACTCAAAATACTTCTTCATTTCTGTTAACCAATCATCGGCTGCATCTCCAACATGTTTTCCATCAAGCTTAGGTGGGGCAATTTTCTAGATGTCCTTAGAAGGATCAAAGATAATCCCTTGCTGAGTAGGCCTATCTATGGTAGCTTGCTTGGGTGGATGAATTATTGGGGGAGTGGTTTCATGTCCTATTCCATGGAGGTTTTTCTCTTGATTCTCTCTAGGGTTTTCTAGAACATTCTCTAACTGTCCTTGTAAGGTGCTCAAATCCTTTACAGTCTGCTCTAAATTATGGATCTGATCTCTTTGTTCAGTTAACAAGCTAATGATAGCTTCTATACCGCTCTCAATTTATTTTTTTGAGTTTTGATTTTGAGTAGAGGGTGCAATTTTTTTCATTCCACTTTTACATTTATACAAGATACTATACACATCTACAGATTACATTCCTGGGAAACCTACTCTGGTTCCCTTTCCTCTTCTGGCTCCTCCTCAGAGTCAGGGTTTCCTGGTGCATTCCTGGGGTGCACCTGTTGGTAGTGTTCCATAACTTCTTTACTAATTATTGGGGCATTACACCCTATTCCAAAAGGAAAATCTCTTATTGCAGAAGGCTTATCTGGCTTCTATTTCTGTCCCCCTTTTGATCTTTTATCTTTGTTTATTTTGATTCTTTTTACCATCGAATACAATGTCTCCATGTCAATGGTGTCCTCCTGAGAGGACGTTGGAGTGGATTCAGGGTGCATCTGGGGATCTGGTTGTGTGCTTAAAAAGGGCTTCTCCTTCCTATGGACATAGACTTTCTCCGCCATTCTAGAACATAGATTATCAAGTATTAATATTTTAGTAAGTAAATCATATACATCTTATCAATTTCAATTCCCTCCCCCCTTTTAAAACATATTTATATGCTAAGTAGTAGGCCTTCAAGCTGAGTGTCTAAACCAAGAGCTTTGATAGCACATGTAAGGACCAACATGTCCTAAGAATTAAAATGACAAAAATACTAGAAACTTCATTAATAATATATCAACTTGAATAAAAGGTTGTAATATTTTTTGTTTACTTGATAAAGTTAATCGTCCATTTCTTAGGAGATTTTATTTTAAAAGAGTCCATTCAGGAAAAAATTTCCACTTAGCCATCCGAGCTCTTCTATCCTGGGAAAATAAAGGGGTTATCTGGACCAAATATCTATCCATGTGGGATAGAGGATGAAGTAAGAGACCTAGAATTCATTCTTCCATCCATTCGGGATGGGTTCTCATAATGATAGGAAATTCTAAATGCTCTGATTAGAGACTTGCCCTCTTCGGAACCAACTGGGTCCAAAGTAGCTTGCTAGAGTTTCATAATTTTCCCAAGACTGTGTCAAGGTTCTTAGCAAGGTTATAAAATAACCCTTCCTTGGATTTCAGGCTTAGAGCCAGGTGCAGATCACCGAGAGTAACTTTAAGTTCTATACCCCCTCTTGGATTTTAGGCACCCTATTGGGTATTAATGCCTTCCTAAGAATCATTCTTTTCTTAGTTTAATAAATTTAGAAGCTTGCATCTTGACTTGAATTTTAACATGAAACCACTTAATTATGTTTGAGACACCTATGCACTAGAGGTATCCTTCACCTACCAGGCTGCCTCCATACCTATATCCATGGGATCAAGGCCCTTGAACCACTCACACTAACGTAGTATGTAGTTTTTTTTACTACTATGTTTGATGTAACTATTGTGAGGACGATACCCTTTCAGGACATTATCCCTTCCCAAACAATTCTTCACAATCATACACCTACACAGGCAAATCAGGTAGAATCCTATGTTACTCACTATAAATATCAACAATACTTGGTTCAAGATTATAGTTTAACCATGTATAAAATTTTATCTATGTGTAAGTATCCTACTTCTTCACCTTTAATTGATACAGAACTAGCTTTTCCTAAATTCTTATGTGCCTCTCACAACATTTGTTTTCCTATATTCATTTACATGAGTTCCTCATATGTTTATCATGAGTCGGCTAGTTAAAACAATATCATTTAATTGTAAATTTATTATAGAGCTTGTTCATCTGAGTTACTAATCAAGTAGTCATTCTTAAACAACTAAGATACAAGAATGAATCTACTCATATTTAAATAATACATAGAACCAAAATCTCTTATGATATGGCAAGCATTTAGTACTGTGGGCATAATATATTTATAATCTATCTAAAAGAGTATCTACTTCATCTCAACATGGTAAAAGGCCCAACATAGTGATGCATGAATACAAGCTTGTGATACTAAGACCTCTTTTGCTTAAATAAACTGCTCTTAACAGGTAAGAGTGTTTGGTTTTACTACAACAACTAAGTTGTATGATTATTTCAGTTCGGTTTTATATAAACAAGTGCATACAAAGGCAGCCAACAATATAGAATACAAGGCAATGAAATCAAACATAATAACTGAATTTTCCCTTCAAATGCTAATGAAGTTACACACTATTAGAATATATATATAAGAAAATTCATACAAATTTAAGATAACATGAACAACTAGATGTTAACAAAGTATATTCAAATTAAATGGTATGCATCAATCTATTATATTGTTCAGCTTTCTTTGGAAAAGCCACGTAAGGACATATATGTTCACATTTGAGCCAAAATATAAGACAAAATTATTCTAAGCGTTTGATTTTATACAATGTTTCAAAATCTATCTTAAAGAATAGAAAAATTATTTATCCCTCTTCTGATCATTTTAGAAATATGCAAGTAGAAAACCCCTCAACCCACAGTATTTAGATAAGCTCGACTTGGTTTTTGTATACAAGTATATAGAAAATTGGTGGCTTGAATAACATAAATAACTTTGTAGTTAATAACATGGTACTCTAGAAATGATGTTTGGATTAAGGGAAAATAAGTTTTGAAGGGGCCCCAAAACCCTGTACAAAATGGTCAGAAAAGGATATTCAAAAAAACATTAAAATATGGGACAGATCAAGACCACACCGAGGGTTTTACAATAGGCTCCCACAACCTGGAATAAGAAAGAACTAGAAAGAAAAAAGAATCTAGATCCCCAACAAGAATAGCCACTGCAAAAAAAGGATAGAACAATTAAGTCTAGCAACCCAAAGACATCCAGCAGACAGTAAATAAAAATACATCCAATAAAGGTCCAGTTGCTTGGCAAGAAAAACCCAAGAAAAATTATTTCTTTCCCAACTGGGAACGAAGAGACATATCAAAACAGGGCAGATGTTTAGATTTTTTTTCCCTTTCACAGAAGTCCACCCATCTTCCGCTTTCTTAGCCAAATCTTGCCAAGAAATCGAATCAAGAACCGAGACATTCAAGTTTTGAGAATCAACAGAATGATCTAGGATAGGACTAGAAGTATCCAAAGAAGTTGATTCAATAGGTGAATCAGTATTATCCAATCCAGAATGAACCAACGAAGTATTGACAGTTGAAGGGGAAGAAGCCTCACAACCATCACAACCTTGAACAACTGAATTTGTACAAAGAGGTGATCCAAGGATGGAATCAACACCCGGGGAAGAGCCAATAGCAGTTCCAAGAGGCACATTTGCCTCAGCAATCTCCTAAGAAGAGGAAACAACCTGAGAAAAGCTCCTGATAGACGAGTCCTTCACAACAGAGTAATGTTGGGAGGAGGCCCCCTTCCACCAAGAAGCGGGTTTCTTAACCTTTTCCAATCCACACTGATCTACTAAGTGACCAGTTTTAAAATATCTCCTGCATCTAAAGGGAAGTCCCTCATAATCCAAGGATTGGATTTAGGATCCTTTAGGATGCTTCAACATAATCTTTTCCAAAAGACCTGTGGAAGAATCCAAATCAACCAAAATCCTAGCATAAGTTGAATGAAAAATATCATTAGATTCCTCATCAACCATCAGAAAGTCCCCAAGAGCCTCACCCATAGCCTCAAGCAGAAAGTCTGCCCAAAAATGAAGAGGGACGTTGGGAAGCCACACCCAAGTAGGAACCTTGGAAAAAGTATCAGAAGAGGCATCAAAATCAGGATGCCAAGGCTTCATCATGAGCATGAACCGGGCATCCCAATTGAAAAAATTATCACATAAAATTAGGTTCCTATCAGCAGGATTTTCAAACTTAGCAATAAAAAACCCCTAGCTAGAGGGAAAATGTGAACAGTTTCAGAAATTATGGGTTCCCACTGGTGAGTAATCCAAGCATGCATATCAGAAAGACTCGGCCAGAAGCCCTTAAACCTACAAATAAGACCATGTTCAGTAAAAAAAGAGGATGCACCTTCAATGTCTTTCACAACCTCATCATCCAAAGAAAGAATCAGAGGGTTAGAGACACAGAAAGGGGCCACATCCCTCTGTCTCGGAACCAAAGGTTGTTTACGAGAAGAAGCTTTGCACATAGAAGAACCCCCAGTTTGCTCCTCAGCACTAATCGAAGGATCACCAAGGGAATCTGCAACCCCAGCTGCCGGTGACACAGGAAGGGGTGGGGTCGAATTAGGAGTAGCGTGTGTGGGAGGTAGAGAAGTAACCTCCACACACCCAACAAAATGAGCAGATTGTCGACGACCACCATTAGCGGCAACAACAGAGATCTCATTCGCAGTAGGAGGAGAGGCTGGAACCCTAAACGTATCAGAAGCAGTTGCAACACCAATCACAATAGGTGGAGATGAAGTTAGTGTCCACAACGCAGCAGTTACAGCAGAAGCGATGGTTGTAGTCCCGTTCACAATAGAAGAGGTAGGAGCTCTAATCGCGATAGCAACGGGAGCCATTATTTTTTAATTTAACTGTTGAGTGTTCCTATTCTAGAAATGATGTTGCACATGCTACACCCAGAAATAAAGATTCAACAACCCATAATATAGATCAAAGCCCAACATGATCTAATTTTTGCTACAACTATAAAAAAAAATCAAGATAACAGCATAATAAAATGATTTGTAAGCCAAACATTACTCAGAATGAATAAAACATGACACGACAACTTCAAAACTTATGAGCTTAATACATATATTGTAGACTCCTTTTAACACATAAGAGAACTTATATTATCAAAGTAGTCTGTAATTATTATATTTCCAGAATTTACAAGTTTTCACAATAGCTACCAATTTTTTTATAAAAATAATATTTATTTCCATTTCTTTTCAAAGAATGATACTACAATAGAATGAACAAAAGAGTTCTTGGAAAATTAAAGCAACTGGTGTTATAACTCTACATACCTGGTTTGAAGTACAATAAAGGTGTTGAATACAAGAGCACAACTTGGTATCCTAGTTTATATGGAGTTTATGTTTGTTTCCAAGACCTCAACCCTCCAATTCTACTCCGAGCCTCTGTGTACCTCACAATAACAAGGAATAGTTTTTTTTAACTTGCTAGTGTTGATATTCTTTTACCAGTCGAATGCCTCAAAATAATGGTTCGATTCCTATTTAATCTTCTTCAAGTCGGTGTTACAAGGTGATTTTTAGGGCTTCCAGGATGTTTTGGATGATCCCAAATCAGATTTACTTTAGCTTCAACCTACACCCATTGGTTGTAGATGACACAACCCCAGTCCTCTAATAGCCATGTTGAGTGTTGACGCCACTTCTCCACATAGAGATGGGCATGTATCATGACCCCTTGCACTGAAGTTCTGAAGTAAAAAAAAATATGTCACCTTTTGCATTTTTTTAATAAGGAGAAATATATGTATTGTCCCCTTTTTTTATCGGACACAAGCTTGGAAACTTGTTAATATATTTTAAAATATTGGATGAGTTTTCTTCTTGGCGCTAATATGGTCTATTAAATATTTAGATCATTCTTATGTTTTCTAATATGTCAATATCATATCTTATGTTTATAAATATATATTATTTATTATAGCAATATACTCTTTAATATCCATTTAATTACTTATAAGATTTAATATTACTTATTTCAATATTGTCGATATTTTACTTGTTTAAAATTATATGTTTAATTTAGTCTTTTAATTAATTAGTCATAACATTGATAATGAATATTTATAATGGAGTTAATTTGGAAATTTACACAATAATTTTATCTCGACTTAATAATAATTATATATATGTGTGTGTATTTAATTATTGTCTAAGGAGATATACAAATAATTGAACAATTTTTTTTAAAAAAAGGAAAAACAATAAATTAAAATAATATGTGATGAATATTTAAAATGACCTTTAATTAAAAATCTTCGTAACACCGTATAATACAATATAATTCATCATAGAATAATTAAATAAACATCGTCAAGAATAATTAAATCATGTATAATAATAAAAATCCACGCATTAAACAATTGTCATATACTTTATAAAAGAATTATAAAGATTAGTATCTAGAGGGTCATGACAAAGATGTCAACACCTTTATTAGTTGTGAATCAATTTGTTCAAAAGGAATTTACATATTGTTGAAGGAAAGTGTTTTCAATTTACATATTAATGAAGGAACATGTTTTCAATTGTCAGTACTAGTATTCTTGCATCATCGAGATGACTTGCTAATCCAAGAAGTCTACTATTCCTAATTGTAAAATGAATGTGTTTTCCATTGTCAATACTTCTAATCTTGCATCTACAAGATGTCTTGATGATGCAACAAGTCTAGTATTCATAATTGAAAAAGGAATGTGATTTTAATTTACATATCATTGAAGGAATGTGTTTTCAATTTACATATTAATGAAGGAATGTGTTTTCAATTTACATATTAATGAAGGAATTTGTTTTCAATTGTCAATACTATTATTCTTGCATTGTCAATATGTCTTTCTAATGAAAGAAGTCTACTATAACTAATTGTAAAGGGAGTTTACTTTCCATTTTGAATACTACTAATCTTGCATCAACAAGATGTCTTGATGATGCAACAAGTCTAGTATTCCTAATTGAAAAAGGAATGTGTTTTCAATTCTAAATACTAGTTGTCTTGAATCATCAAGATGTCTTGATGATGCAATAAGACTAGTATGCATAATTGAAAAAGGATTGTGTTTAAAATATTATATATTTAGGGGAGAGGATCCATAAAGTGTGCATCCTACCTTACGAGGTACTACATGATAGGCCTAGTTGCTCACAAAGTTTGCAACCCCGAATCAAGATTTCTTTTGATGACTCGTTCATATGCCACATCATTAGACCCCTTTCCTCAGATGTGTCAAAAGACCCCCTTTCAGTGCCTCAACTAGGACGTACATAGACCCAGCATTGAAAAGTATTCTCCCTTCGATCTGTAGTGGACAGGGTGGACTTGTGGCATTTAGTCACATGGCCACTGAACCCACTATCAACATTGCCTTATCTTACTGCCAACACCTTACACTACAATGTCCTACCACATTTAATATGTGTCACCTCTCCTTAATTGCAGCATCTTGGTTACATGAATTGATGCATATACCATTTACCATACCTGCCTCCTCGCAAATGAGGCTATCGTTCATTCCTTTCTACCCCACCCATTATGGAGTGTTCAATTTGTTTGGGACTAAAATGTAAGTGCAATAAAATAGTGCAACATCGCCATAAAGGGTCCATTCAATGAAGACACTATACCATTTGAAGACCTTAATACTCATGAATTGTGCTACACAGTCCATTCAATTTGAATCTAACAGTGCAACAAAGGTCAAGAGCATAAACGTTTTATACAACAACGTGTCCTCATTGAGGTTTAGAAATATAATTGAATATTAAAGTGAAATGAATTGAAATAAAAACATGTATGGCCATGTTGTATGGTCATGTCGATTTTGTTGACATCATGGCCCAATCATCACATTACATGTAAGATATTTTATCAAGGTGATATTTGAAGTTAGGATGTTCACATTTTGGTCCCCCAACCCTATAAAATGTCATGCACATACATACATAGGTGTGTGTACATGCACATACATACACACACATACATACATACATATTGTTCTTCCAATTACAATGTTAATAGGTTTCATCATACGTGTGTGTGCGCGCATAAAGAAACATGCACGCATTCCCAATGTTCTTCTAATTTCAATGAACAACATATTTTTGATTTGGATTTTCCAACTCAATGGTGTAGGTGGCAGACTACTTGTGCAATCTAAGTTGTCCTCACTTCAATTTGCCTACATGAGCACATTACAAAACTTTCTATTCTCTTATATGTTTACCATAAATTATGTTTTTAATATTTACCTACAAAAGTATTGATTTGTATATTTAACAATCAAGGGAAGTAAGGAGAGGTGAAACATCGTAAATGCAAGTGTCTATTAAAGTGTAAGGTGACAGTGCATGTTCAAGTGTAAGGTGTGTGTGAGAAGTAAAACTAAAACAATTGAAATTGCAAAAACTAAAATAGTGAAAGTATAAGGTGTCTATGAATAATCTTATCCAAACACTAGTTTATACACATGCTTGAGAAAAAATAACTTTACTTATATTAACCATATTTTAACCCTAATCGTAAATCAATTATTTCTCCTAAAATTGTAATTGGACCATATTAACAACTCCTAAAATGAAATAAAATGAAATTGGAAACTAACCATTAACACTAAAATTAAAATTAAATTTGCATATAATAGATTTGTATTGGTTTGCATATAATTTTATGAGACCACACTTGATCTACGGGTCTTAGGAGTTCCTTAGATATGCTCAAAAAATTGTTTGGAAATCAATACATGCATACTATGTCAAATTAAAATTGAAAGTGAAACAATTCTATATAATTATAAAATTATATTAAACCTACAGACAACATTCATAGGCCTGAGCATAATTAAATTAAACCTAGATGGAAAGAGATGAGAGTGATATAAAAGTTTTAATGTGAATAATTAAAAGTAATGGGAAATGTAAATGTCCAAACTACATTACCTATAATGAGATCTCATTCCATTTGCCTACAATTGCAGAAAAATAACAAGATTGTGACCCAATCCTTATGATTGATTACCAAATCAGTAACCATTTTCAAGAGAGGTAAGGAATATTTCACCCGACGTATGTCACAAGATTGTGACCCAATCCCCCATTAGCTAATCATATGGTTCATGTCTTATATTATTTCAGCCTAAGGAATACACCAAATGTACATTGCAGCCCTAGAAAGGCATCAAAAGAACCTTGTGATTAGCATGTTGTAAAATTACCCGAAAGTAGAAAGGATTGTACGTCACTACTTCCATATCTTCAATTACGTCTATGTCAACTTCATTTGTAGTAAATTTATCGACATGCCTAATTACAGGGTGCTTTAGATGCCTTTAATGAACTTGAGGAAAGGTAAATGAAAAATATATGCATAATATGTTTACCATTACATATAATCTTCTAGAAGTGGACACTAGCCATAGAATACAAAGTGCTCTGCAGTCCTAAACAAAAGTGGTAACAACTGATCATACAAGTGGCCATGGAATATATGTATATATTTAAATAATACAATTCAGTCAAGTCCTAAAGCAATACAATTCAAAGTGTATTACAATCCTATAAAACTAAAGTTCAAAGTGCATTGCAATCCTAAATCAAATGTGCATTGCAATCCTAGAAAGGCATTGAAAGCCACTTTGTAATTAAGGGTGTTGTAAAATATATAGAAAATAGATAGGATTGTAAGACACTACTACCATGTCTTCAATTATGCTCGTGGAAACTTCATTTATGTCGATTCATGTTAATTAGTATCACCTAAAGGGGCTGGAAAAACCAAAAACATAAGCATAATAATTACCTTTGAAAAGGAACGTAAAAAAAATAAAAGAGCATGAATCTTAGGCTGAAAGCAAAGGTCCAAGGGGGTATGTTTGTTCTAGAAGAGTTCTCTGAAGCTTGATCACAGTCTCATCCTTTATTTACAAGAAAATTATTTGACAAACTAAGTGAATACAAAATTATTTGACAATTTGTGTTTCTAGATAATGCCAATAAGAATCCTCACTCTATCTTAGAACATCTCATAGTTTCTATATTCAAAATGAACTATAACATTTCATTGCTTAAAATTAATCCACTAGTATTGGATAATCTATACCCATAAGTTTGATCAACAGGGAATCCAAATCAAAATGATGTGAACATGTAAAAATTTCTCACATATCTACATAGTCAAATGAGATGACTTTGATCCAAAATGGTATGAAGATTAATATAGAACAAGATACAAAGACAATAATGACGGGATATCATTGATGATGTGGTTGTCATGGAAGATAAGATGAATGTCCTATAAATAATAATTCAAATTTGTAACACGAGACTCCACAAATAATAGTGAATATTCATTAAGCATTAGCATTTCAAGGAGACCCTTAGCTTATGCAATAATATTTTTTAATTTTCGATCCAATGAAGGGCTTGGTTAGAATCAAAATTTGACATATGTTAGAGAAAACGAAATGAAATACAAATACTATGAAAAGGGTTTTATGAAATTTCAAAAAGCCACAGTTTACATAGTTAACAAACTCTTTATGAAAATATATACAGCTTAAAGTCCTCAAATAACTGCATTGAATAATACATAGAAATCATCAAGAAACATGAAGGAAATTTATAAGTAAATCATGGGTGAATCTCAAAACCCTTGAAAGATTTCTTATGTACTTATGTCCAAAGATACAAGTTCTTGAGTTTTGTCATCATTCTTTACAATATGTGATATAAATATTTAAAGAAAGGAAACAATGTCGAGTCCCTAGGGTTTAAGTAAAAGATCAGTGTTTTTCATAAACATGAAACCCTAAAAGTGTGCAATAATACATTTTAACTCCAAAATACATAAATCAAAACCCTAAAATTAGAGCTCAAAATTGCAAAGAAACTCCTACAATTTCCAAATAAACCCCCCAATCATGTAATAGTATAAAAATACATGATATAGCACTCTAACAACAATAAAACACAAAAAAAACCATGGCAATCTTTATAACCATCTAGCAACCGCAAATGAATAAAAACTCGACCCAACTGAGGACCAAAGTTACAGAGTGTGGAGAAGAAAAGATTCATCAATGTTCTTAAAGAAACATTCAAACCAGAAGTTGCATAACAACAACTTCCATGAATGAAACTAGCAAAATGAGCTAACCGAATGTGATTGTGACATCAGAGCAGAGGAGTACATTTCCCTTTTGTAGATGAAAGTGTTCATGAACACTGTAGATTGTGCTCATAAACACAACAACGCAAAGGACAAGTACTCAACAAGACCAAATAATTGTCTTTTCTTGTTAATTGGTGGCCTTAGAGAGAAAATAATCCTCAACTTGATCAAAGACCGTCCTTTTTTCTGCATTGCATGTAGTCCCCATGCTCGATGTAGACGAAGACACTCACTACACTTGCAAAACAAGCTACAAATCTAGGAGATATACCGTCTATTTGAAATAATCAATGGAATGGAAATGGAAAAAATAATTGAATTTGAAATATACGAAAGGAAACTAGAAAAATACACTAGTAAAATACCTTCATGCAAGCAAGAAATACTAGCGACAAACATAGAAGGTAATACGCCCATTGGAAAGTTGCAGGGTGTTGTTGCACTCATGTTTTGGTCCCAAATAGATAGAAGACTCTAGAAAGTGTGGGATAGAAAGGGATGAAAGATGGTGCAACTCATGAGGAGGTAGGTGTAGTAAATGGTATATGCATTGATAAGGGAAATCGGGATGGTGGAATTAAGGAGAGGTGACACGTATTAAATATGGTAGGACGTTGTAGTCTAAGGTGTTGATGGTAAGATAAGGCAGTGGTGATAGTGGATACGGTGTCCATGTGGACGAATGCCATAAGGCCACCCTGTCCACTACGAACATAAGGGAGAGGAATTTTTTGGTGGTGGACCTCTAGTCGAGGCACCGAAAGGAGGTCTTTTTAACATGTTGGGGGAAACAAACCAGCAAGACACCTAGCAATATTCTGGTTAAGATGGTCAAGCCTTCAGTGAAAAAAAGACACATATTATCTGATTGTCAACTTACTTTGTTGAATTTCTAAAGAATAAAAGAAATAGAGGATGATAAAATTATAGTGAGCTTAGATATTATCTCTTTACACTAAGGTGTTATCCCTTCATATAGGAATTAATAGAGAGAATTCTCGATTCCTTTTCATTAAATTTGAAGTTACATAAGAAATAAATAGATTGTACAAACTTGAGATATAACATAATATTTTTAAACTCATATTAATAAAATTGTAAATAAAATTAAATTTATTTAAATATTAATAATAATAACAATCTAATCTCGAAAGAGTGACAATTCTATTGTTTATGAGATTGTAGGAAGAGAAATAATAGATATAAGAAAAATTCATAATTTTATAACAAAATTCTAAAGCATTAAGCTTTCATGTGAAACTTTTTGGAAGTATTAGTGTTTGACCTTTTGCAAGAGCGAATTAAAGACTTTGCTTATAACATGGTGGGCCAAGATCCATAAGACTAGACTTTTGTGAAGGTGGAAAAGGATTGATGTTAATATTTCTTATCAAATTCTTTAACGTTTTTCTTAGGGCTTACAATTTTATTATTCCTTTTTTAATTTCTATACCTTAGTATCTTAGATAGCATGTGGAAACAAGATTAAAAAAATAATCACAAACTCCAAAGAAAGAAAGAGATGTGAAGTGTAAGTAAATATGACAATGCAATTAGAAAATTCAAATTTGAAATCTTCAAGATAAAAAATTAAGAGTGCTGAGTAAGTTATGTTCACAAAAATATAAAGAAAATAAATAAATAATTAAATAAATACATAAATCAGCATTCAATTGATTTAAGTATTAAGTGCTAAAATAAATATCTGAAATAACCACAAAAATTAATTAATGATTATAGGTATTGAGTTTTTGCAATCAATGATGTATAAGTGATGTTGATGTCATTCTAGATTGATTTACCATTATATAAAAATATTTGCTTCTAGTTGATATGTTCCTCATAATAATTTATATTATCTCAAAAAAATGTAAATCAATCATCTATATCTAAAGGTCAATCCCAACTATCAAGAATGTAATGTAAAATCTTTAAAATAATATATTGGTGTGAACTAATGTAATAGAAAGTGTGGTAAAGAATCTATTTGCCTTCACTTTCTAGATATTTGAATTTGTTAAGGTGATCTGTAAAGATACCATTGAGAATCTTGCCAACTCAATAGGTGAAAGGGTTTTCCTAGGTCAAACACCACGATGAACAAAATTAATGATGTTGAGAAAGATTGAAGGCAACATTAATATAACATGGAAAGGGCCTAAATGGTGTTTGTAGACATCTAGAAATGACTTAATAAAGTGTGTTTGTAGACATCTAGAAATTACTAATACATTTTTATCTTACCATTTCATTACGATCTCATAAATTCTCCTCTCAATATTAATTTTAAAAGTTAATTATTTAATCAAACTAACATTTTATCAATTAAATAATTTACAAATATTTAATTAATGCATAATTTGTTTTACCTATAGTATTAATTAAAGAATAAAAAATATTTAATTAATTCATCTTTTGGTCCACTATAAATAATTTTCAAATATTATTTAATTAGCTAACACTTCCTTCAAATTAAATAAATTTTAAATAATTTATTTAATTTCCCTCTGAACAAATAAAATAAATGTTTTAGTTATTTCCTTTATGCATTACACTCTTTTTATCCTTCCACCTCATCAATCCTTGTGCTAATTAGCCATAAGGAAAGTCTTTTTCTTGTATTGCTTATGTGCATTTTTTCATATTAAAGAGGGAAATCATGAAAATCACAACCAAGTTAAAACAAACAAAAATTTCTTGGATGTAAATTTATACATGTACATTCAACATTTTCTATTCACGAATTGAAACCTAGTTGTATCTCTTCCCAAATGAGCATCTCTTGCCAAAATTGAAAACACTAAGTAAAATTGCACTTTTTTCAATCTGTAGCTCTAAACTACTCTTTGCAAAATTATGCTACACATTTATAGCTTAGATATATGATTTTGTCTAATCATGTTGCACATTTATAGCTTAAAACTACACTTTTGCAAAAAAATTACCGCACACCTATAACTTGGAATTGCACTTTTGTGTTATCTTTATATGGTTTTTAATCAATATCTATCTTTCTAGAAAAGTTTCAAATCAAACACAAGATCAGATCTTCGCACGGTGAAGATAAGGAACTTTTAGACAAAAAACCCTCAAACAAGCTTAACATCTTGATGAGATTTGGAGAACGTGATAAGGATCTAAGAAGCTTTCCCTATCATTGCTTAAATTAATTATAGTCTAAATTGGACGTCCTTTTTCTTTCATTTTCAATTTGATTTTTTCTTGGTTTCACAAGTCTATATTGCAAGTTGAAAAGTTGAGCTATCTTTTATTATTTTTGAATATATTGGCTTTTGAGTTTTTGTCTACTAGTGAGTTGGTGTATTTCACTTTTTATTCACTTTCTTGGGCACATAAGAGAAATGGTTGTTGATTCAAATCTTAATTACTATCTTTAGTTTCTAGTTGTTAGGGGTGCCAAGTTACCTCCTACATTTGTTATCCCTTGTAACATATAAAATGGTGAGAAATGCTAAGATATATCACTCACCAAATTATAGGTAAATACAGGATGATCCAAGACCTTGAAACACGAGGCAAAGGAAGCCAAGGAACACGAGGCAAAGGAAAGGATGATTGCAGAGAAAAGTAGGGATCTGGATAGAACGAAGATGCTAATTAGTAAATCCACTCCCTTGTTACAAGCGTGTGCCATTCTATGGAAGATGCTCAACATAAACATCTCCCACTTTTCTACGGGTTATAATTGTTCACCTTCTTCACCACTTCTCACTTTTCATGCTATGCACGACTACCGTGTAGGGATCCCACAATTTTCTTTCACTGCTAGATATGACAACACAATTCAAAGTGAAGGTGTTAGAAGACAAAAAACCATAGGGGATGAAAACATGGTTACCCTTGAAGCCTCAAGGGAAGCACTCACCTCTCCAACAACTTCTTTTCCTATTTGGTTTAACTGACTTATGGATGGTTTTTTTTGCAGAATCACAACACCAAAAATTCTATGTTCATGCATACTTTTTGATAGGTAGTGTGCTCATTTTGCACAACTAATTGAATATGCAAACTACAGGATGTAATATGATGATTGAGACAAGATGTCAACACCTTTATTAGTTGTGAAGTAAGCTATTTGGAATTTACATATTGTTGAAGGAATGTGTTTTCAATTTACATATTAATGAAGGAATATGTTTTCAATTGTCAGTACTAGTATTCTTGCATCATCAAGATGTCTTGCTAATGCAAGAAGTCCACTATTCCTAATTGTAAAAGGAATGTGTTTTCCATTGTCAATACTTCTAATCTTGCATCAAAAAGATATCTTGATGATGCAAGAAGTATAGTATTCCTAATAGAAAAAGGAATGTGTTTTCAATTTACATATTATTGAAGGAATGTATTTTAAATTTACATATTAATGAAGGAACGTGTGTTCAAGATGTCTCAATCATCAATTCTAAATACTAGTTCTCTTGAATCGTCAAGATGTCTTGATGATGCAATAAGACTAGTATGCATAATTGAAAAAGGATTATTTTTTCAATTTACATATTTAGGGGAGAGAAGCCATAAAGTGTGCACCATATCTTTCGGGGTACTACATGATAGGCCTAGTTTTTCATAGATTTGGCAACCCCAAATCAATATTTCTTTTGATGACTCATTCATATGCCATGTCATTAGACCCATTTCCTCAAACATGTCAAAAGGCCCCCTTTTGGTTCCTTAACTAGGAGGTGCATGGGACCACCACTAAAAATTCTTCTCCCTTACATCTGTAGAGGACAGGGTGGACTTGTGGCATTTAGCCACGTGGCGACTAAACCCGCTATCAACACCGTCTTATCTTACCACCAACACTGCACACTACAACGTCCCACCACATTTAATATGTGTCACCTCTCCTTAATTCCATCATCCTAGTTACATGAATTGATGCATATACCATTTACTACATCTGCCTCCTTGCGAATGAGGCCATCTTTCATTCCTTTCTATTCCACCCATTGTGGAGTGTTCAACTTGTTTGGGACAAAAATTTAAGTACAATAACATAGTAAAACTTCGCCATGCAGGGTCCATTCAATGAGGACATTATACCATTTGAAGACCTTAATACTCATAAATTGTGCTACATAGTCCATTCAATCTAAATATAACAGTGCAACACAAGTATAAATGTTTCAAACATCATTGTGTCCTCATTGAGGTTTATAAATATAATTGAATGTTAAAGTGAAATGAATTGAAATAAAAACATGTATGGCCATGTTGTATGGTCATGTAGATTTTGTTGACATCATGGCCCAATCATCACATTACATGTAAGATATTTTATTGGTGATATTTGAAGTTAGGATGTGCACATTCTATCCCCCCGCCCCTAGAAAGTGTCATGCACATACATACATATGTGTGTGTACATGCACATGCATACACATACATACATACATATTTTTCTTCCTATTACAATGTTGATACATTTTAGCCTATGTGTGTGTACATGCAGAAACATGCATACATCCCTACTATTCTACCAATTCCAATGAACAACATCATTTTGATTTGGAGTTTCCAACTCAACGGTGTAGGTGGTAGACTACTTGTGCAATCTAAGTTGTACTCACTTCAATTTTACTACATGAGCACATTACAAAACTTTCCATTCTCTTATATGTTTACCAAAAATTATGTTTTAATATTTACCTACAAAAGTATTGATTTGTATATTTAAATCAAGTGAAGTAAGGAGAGGTGAATGATAGTAAATGCAAGTGTCTATTCAAGTGTAAGGTGATAGTGCATGTTCACGTGTAAGGTGTGTGCGTGAAGTAAAACTAAAACAATTGACATTGTAAAAACTAAAATAGTGATAGTATACAATGTCTATGAATAATCTTATCCAAACACTAATTTATACACATGCTTGAGAAAGAATAACTTTACTTGTATTAACCATATTTTAACCCTAACCGTAAATCAATTATTTCTCCTATTTTTGTAATTGAACCATATTAACAATTCCTAAAATGAAATAAAATGAAATTGGAAACTAACCATTAACACTAAAATTAAAATTATATTTGTAAATAATAGATTTTATTGTTTTGCATATAATTTTATGAGAGCACACTTGATCTACGGGTCTTAGGAATCCCTTAGACATGTTTAAAAAAAATAGTTTGGAAATTAATACATGCAGAGTATGTCAAATTAAAATTGAAAAGTGAAACAATTCTATATAATTATGAAATTATATTAAACCTACACACAACATGCATAGGCCTATGCATAATTAAATTAAACCTAGATGGAAAGAGATGAGAGTGATATAAAAGTTCTAATATGAATAATTAAAAGTAATGGGAAATGTAAATGTCCGAACTACATTACCTATAATGAGATGTCATTCCATTTGCCTACAATTCTGGAAAAACAACAAGATTGTGACCTAATCCTTATGATTGATTACCAAATTAGTAACCATTTTCAAGAGAGGTAAGAAATATTTCACCCAACTTATGTTGCAAGATTGTGACCCAATCCCCTATTAGTTAATCATATGGTTCATGTCTTATATTATTTCAGCCTAAGGAATACACCAAATGTGCATTGCAGCCCTAGAAAGGCATCAAAAGCACCCTTTGATTAGCATGTTGTAAAATTACCCAAAATACAAATGATTGTAAGTCACTACTTCCATATCTTCAATTGTGTCCATGTCAACTTCATTTGTAGTAGATTTTACAATATGCCTAATTAGAGGGTGCTTTCGATGCCTTTAATAAACTTGAGGAAAGGTAAATGAAAAATATATGCATAATATTTTTACCATTACAAATAATCTACTAGAAGTGGACCCCAGCCATGGAATACAAAGTGCTTTGCAATCCTAAACAAAAGTGGTAACAAGTGATCATACACGTGGTCATGAAATATATGTATATATTTACATAATGCAATTCAGTCAAGTCTTAAAGCAATACAATTCAAAGTGTATTATAGACCCATAAAACTAAAGTTCAAAGTGCATTGCAATATGAAATCCTAAATCAAACATGCATTGCAGTCCTAAAAGTGTTCACAACTATACAAAGTGCATTTCAATCCTAAAGCAAATGTGCATTGCAGTCCTAGAAAGGCATTGAAAGCCACCCTATAATTAAGGGTGTTGTAAAATATATAGAAAATAGATAGGATTGTAAGACACTACTTCCATATCTTCAATTGTGTTCATGGAAACTTCATTTATGTTGATTCATGTTAATTAATATCACCTAAAGGGGCTCCAAAAACCAAACAATTATACAACAAGTTGTGGCTTACATGCCTTTCTATTTTCAAAATATTTTACGACATCCCTAAGTGCAGGGTGCTTTCTATGCCTTTAATGAAATTGAGGAAAGATAAATGAAAAACATAAGCATAATAATTACCTTTGAAAAGCAACGTCAAAAAAATAAAAGAGCATGAATCTTAGGCTGAAAGCAAAGGACCAAGGGGCTATATTTGTTCTAGAAGAGTTCTTTGAAGCTTGATCATAGTCTCATCCTTTATTTACAAGAAAAATATTTCACAAACTAAGTGAATACAAAATTATTTGACAGTTTGTGTTTCTAGATAATGTCAATAAGCATCCTCACTCTATCTTAGAACATTTCATAGTTTCTATAATTCAAAATGAACTATAACATTTCATTGCTTAAAATTAATCCACTAGTATTGGAGAATATATTCCCATAAGCTTGATCAATAGGGAATCCAAATCAAAATGATGTGAACATGTAAAAATTTCTCACATATCCATATAGTCAAATGAGATGACTTTGATCCAAAATGTTATGAAGATTAATATAGAACAAGATATCTGACAATAATGATGGGATATCATTGATGATGTGGTTGTCATGAAAGAGGAGATGAATGCCCTATAAATAATCATTCAAATTTTTAACACGAGAGTCCACAAATAATAGTGACTATTCATCAAGCATTAGCATTTCAAGGAGACCCTTACTTTATGCAATAATATTTTTAAAATTTCGATCCAATGAAGGGCTTGGTTAGAATCAAAATTTTACCAATGTTATAGAAATGGAAATGAAATAAAAACACTGTGAAAAGGGTTTTATGAAATTTTAAAAAGCCACAGTTTACATAGTTAACAAACCCTTTCTGAAAATTTATACAGTTTAAAGTTCTCAAATAACTACATTGAATAATACATGGAAATCATCAAGAAACATGAAGGAAATTTACAAGTAAATCATGGGTGAATCTTGAAACCCTTGAAAGATTTTTTATGTAGTGATGTCCAAAGATACAAGCTCTTGAGTTTATCACGATTCTTTACAATATGTGATAGAAATTTTTAAAGAAATGAAACAATTTCGAGTCCCTAGGGTTTAAGGAAAAGACCGGTGTTTGCAATAAACGTGAACCCCTCAAAGTGTGCAGTAATACATTTCTACTACAAAATACATTAATTATAACCCTAAAACTGGAGCTCAAAATTGCAGAGAAACTCCTACAACTTCCATATAAACTCCCCAATCATGTAATAGTATAAAAACACATGATATAAAACTCAAACAACAATAAAACACAAAAAAAAACCATGGCAATTTTTATAACTATCTAGCAACCCCAAATGAATAGAAACTCGACCCAAATCAAGACCAAAGTTACAAAGTGTGGAGAAGCGAAGATGCATCGATTTTCTTAAAGAAACATTCAAACTAGAAGCTGAATAACAACTTCCATGCATGAAACTAGCAAAACGAGCTAATTGAATGTGACTGTGACATTAGAGCAGAGGAGTATGTTTCCCTTTTGCAAATGAAAGTGTTCATGAACACTGTAGATTGTGTTCATAAACACGACGACCCAAAAGACAAGTCCTCAACAAGACCAAATAACAGATTAGAAAAATTGCAGAAACGAAAGGTATAACCCATAATAACTACCTTTTCTTGTTAATTGGTGACCTTAGTGAGGAAATAATCTCACCTTGATTGAAGATCATCCTTTTTTCTGCATTGCATGTAGTCCCCATGCTCGATGTGGACGAAGACACTCACAACACTTGCAAAACAAGTTGCAAATCTAGGAGATATATTGTCTGTTTGAAACATTCAATGCAATGGAAACATAAAAAACAATTGAATCCGAAATACGCGAAAGGAAACTAGTAAAATGCCTTCATGTAAGCAAGAAATACTAGCAATGAAGATAGAAGGTAATACACCCATTAGGAAGTTGCAGGGTGTTGTTGCAATCACGTTTTGGTCCCAAATAGATAGAAGACTCGAGAAAACACGGGATAGAAAGGGATGAAAGATGACACAATCTGCGAGAAGGCTGGTGTAGTAAATGGTATATGCATCGATAAGGGAAACCGGGGTGGTGGAATTAAGGAGAGGTGACACATATTAAATGTGGCAATACGTTGTGTAAGGTGTTGACAGTAAGATAAGGCAGTGGTGATAGTGGATACGGTGGCCATGTGGCCAAATGCCACGAGGCCACCCAATAAATGGTATATGCATTGATGAGGGAAACCAGGGTGGTGGAATTAAGGAGAGGTGACATGTATTAAATGCGGCAGTACGTTGCGTAAGGTGTTGACAGTAAGATAAGGCAGTGGTGATGGTGGATACGGTGGACATGTGGCCAAATGCCATGAGGCCACCCTATCCACTACGGACGAAAAGGAGAGGACTTTTCGGTGGTGGACCTGCGTACATCTCTAGTCGAAGCACCAAAAAGAGGTCTTTTTGACATGTTGGCGGAAATAGAGCAGTTGACGTGGCATAATATAGATGAGTCACCCCAAAACATTTTTGATTTGGGATTGCCAACTTAAAAAATCAGAAGAAAAAAAAAAAATTGGTTTGAGGGTCCACGTGGTAGTTAAGGTGCGCACCTTCTGACTCCTCTCCCCTACTCTCCCGTAGTATGAACAGAGAAAATCCGAGCAGAAAAAAGCGCGCCAGATTTAGGTGCTATTCACACTGTCTACACGTTCATAAGCTAGTTGGAAGCTTGGAATTTTTCCGCCGTTTACTTGTGGCATAATGCCACATTTTAAAGACAATTCAGCAGTCAAAGCGTGCAAATGAATGATTCCAAAATAGAGTACAATCTAGGAAAGCCAGAAATAGGCTGAGAATCTATGAGGATACTGTATCTGCCTTTTGTGTGCTTGTTGTTTCCTGAGGGGGCTCTGCAAACAACAGAAGAAGGCAATTCAATGGGTATAGATCTTTTGGAACAGTTGCAGGATAATCTGCCCCTCAAGAAGGGCGACTTGCTTCTTTCCTCGGAGAAGAAGAAAAATGGTCTGGTATTGGTGGATCTTGTCAATGGCTTCTGCACTACTGGATGCGGCAATCTGGTATTTACTTCCTTGTACTGTCTAAATTTTGATTTCTCGGGCTTCTAGTTTTGAACATGGTTTTAGGATAGCAGTAGTGTGCCCTTTGGGATAGTTAAATGTGATGTGGGCTGCATTGGCAAAGGATTCGGTGGCCAGATCTCTGGAATGGGCTTCGCTGAGGGGAAATTTTAAGTGGTGGAAACTCTTTTACTAGTGTAAAATGGTTGATTAAATTTCCTGGCTCAAAACAAAAGAAATGTAAGATGAGAAAGAAACAGGGGATTTTTTAAATTAGCGAATTCATGTTATCTATAAATCTAATACTATGGATACGACCTATCTGCAAATAAGAACCTGGGGAATGCATTTTTTACTAAAGTTATCTGTTGGTTGCTAACTTTTTCAAAACAGATTTATTCGAAATTTGTTTCATTGGAGAAAACCCATAAATAATACCCTGGATCTGTGTAATGATTTTTTCCATTTTTGTATGGTTTAACGGGTAGATTCATTTATGAACATTACTGATGACATAATATTGAGTTCACAACTGGGCTTCAACTTGGCAGGCCCATTTTAGGTTCAGACTTGATCTCTTCAAAAAGGGGCAAGAATTCAGGAAAAAAGGACAATTTGAATTCGTCAAAACTCAACCAAAATCACTAAAGAAAATAAAGAGTCCTCCATTCTGCAAATCCTTTTTTTTTACTCCTCTCGTGGGTGTCCCAAAGCAAAAATTTAAATGTTAAGTGAGGAGCCTTAAAAGT
Organism: Chamaecyparis obtusa; assembly: GCA_027943335.1. NCBI lineage: Eukaryota > Viridiplantae > Streptophyta > Pinopsida > Cupressales > Cupressaceae > Chamaecyparis > Chamaecyparis obtusa. The sequence goes on from BSBK01003299.1 coordinate 2,715,408, forward strand.
TTTTAATCGCTTGATTTTGGGTGTTTATGTCTAATTAATAAATGGCGAGTCTCCTAAGTTGATTTACTGGAATTTTTCACAGTCTGATATAATCTGTCATGCTCTACAGTGTCCCACGTCTTTGTCTCATGCTTTTCTTAAAGTTTTATCGGCTGATTAATTTTATCCCTTCTCAGACTTGACATGGAAAGATTTAGAAATTAAGCTCCTTCTCGAGTCATTGAAATCGATGAATTTAGCAGCATTTTTAAATTACAAGTTTGCAAACTGTTGTTCTGATTCGATATAAATTGACTATAGTTATGCATTGATATAATCCACTTGGATTAGGAAAAAGGTATGATGCTAAGCATTGCATTATATGTTTTCTCAATTCTGATGCCAAATTAACAATATTTGGGAAGAAAAAGTAATATGATCCTCCTCTGACAGGCTCCTCAAGTCCCCAATCAACAGATAAATGTCATGGTGGAGGAGAGCACAAGGTTGGCCAAGGAGTTCAGTGAAAGAAAATGGCCAATACTGGCATTTCTTGACACGCATTATCCAGATAAGCCAGAGCCTCCTTATCCTCCTCATTGCATAGTAGGAACTGGTGAAGAAAACCTTGTTCCAGGTATAGCGTTATTGAGTTATTTTTTGTATTTATTTTCCTCAGGAAACATAATCCTTTATTACTATTTGATTTGATTTCTGCTGCTCTTAAGCATTTTCTTTGGTTAGGAATCTTTGGTTTCTGTTGGCTACTTTGATTTATTTGCATATTGTAAATACATCTTTGAATGAGTTCTGTGAAAATGAAGTCATATCACAACATTTGATATATTGTTTTAGCAACTTGGATTGATCAATTGATATATTGTTTCAGCATCTTGATATGGTCTGTTATGATCAGAAACAGTTCTTTTTATGTTGTTTACATTCTTAAGGCATCATGGGCTTAGATAAGAACCATCTATCTTATTTAGTCATCTAATCGTTGGAGACCCAATGGGATCTTTGCTTTAGCATCCTGGGTATGATTTCAGCAATTTAATTTAATTTTTATTTTGAACACTTGACAGCCCTTGAATGGTTGGAGGATGACCCAAATGTAGTCATTAAACGTAAGGATTGCATCAATGGGTTTATTGGTAGCATACAAAAGGATGGCTCCAATACATTTGTTGATTGGGTGAGAGACAATGATATTCAACAAGTAAGTTTTGAAATGCTCTTGTTTGATTTTTGCACTGAACTTGTACTACGGGATTAAGGAAGTTCATTTTAATTTTAATTTTCTAATTTTAATTATACCTAATATAAAATATTAAATAAGCCAACAACTCTACTTCACGACCAAGAGATCTTGGGTATTTTTCCTATCAGTTTCTTACACTGTAATCTTTAAGAGATGCTAGGCTGAAATTTGACTACGCATAGGTTAATTAGATAATGTCATCCATAAAACTGCAAGAGCAAAATTGGTATGCTTTGTCTGATGACCTGATGACAATGGAGAATAGTCCAAATTGCTTTATGTTTTATCTTTTATGAAATGCAAATATCAATAGGAATTCAGGAATCTGACCTCTTCTGCCTTTCTTTAATTGTTTCTCGTTTGCTACAGATTTTAAGCTTTCCCATTACACAAAATATCTGTTGTCATTATTGTAATGCAAATGGTATTTTGGCATTGCAGGTATTGGTAGCAGGCATATGTACTGACATATGCATGCTAGACTTTGTAGTAACTGTTCTTTCAGCAAGAAACCGTGGTCTTATTCCCCCTTTGGAAGAAGTTGTAGTATACTCCCAAGGATGTGAAACTTATGACCTTCCTCTCCATGTTGCCAAAAATATAGCTGGTGCATTTCCTCATCCACAGGTATGCAAACTACTTTTTAAAGATCATATCCATTGTTTTTGGAATTTGAACTTAGTAAGAAGAAGATTTCTAATAATGTTTGGAGTCAAATTGGTCATATTTGCTCATTTATTTCTTCTCGGTATTTTCCATAATTCTTGTGGCCCTAACTGTGGCATCAAAAGCTGTAATTGCCAGCTATACGTTTATGGAATTATTGAAAGTCAAATTAGTAGGGCAAAACAGTTTAGACTATATGCTGATTGTTCTAGACAGGATTTATAAATGTGTATTTGATAATTCTGTTGGTTAGAATGGTAATTAGGATAGTGCTTTTAAGATTCAAATATGTATTTTTCAAGTCAAATTTATTGACTTGTGTTATATGAGTAACTATTGAATGGTAATGTTTTGTACATATACGATTTCTGCAGTTCATAACGTCATTGTGTATATTTTCTGGTAATCATTGTGTGAGTTTATTTCCTTGATGTTTTTGGATCAAACTACATGGTCCATTATCAGGAAGAAGAGAGGAAGACAAAAGAACTGGATAGTAAGATTGTTAGCAGACCAGGCTGGATAAATAGAAAAGGGTGAGAGGACACAAGGGTCAAGATGACCAAAGGAGAGAAAAAATGACAATAAACAAAATTATTAAATATGCAAAAAGCACAAAATAAAAAAAGCATATTTAGTAATTTTGTTTTTTTCAATTTTTCCTCTCTTCTCTTCTCACTTGGCCCTTGTACCCTCTCACCCTTTCCTATTTATCCAGCCTGGCCTGCTAACAATCTTACTATCCAGCTCTTTTGTCTCCCTCTCTTCTTCCTGATAATGGATCATGTAGTTCGATCCAAAACTTCGATGAAATAGACTTACGCAGTGATTACTAGAAAATATGCACAATAATGATAATGTTTTGTCAATTCAGGTCTCAGTTTTTTTTCCAAAATTTCTTAAAAATCTTTAATTACAAGTTTTTGAGAGACTAACTGAACTACTATATCCCTAATGAACATGTAAGACAAACTTTATATGTCTCTCCATACAAGATAAATGGGTTTAGATATTGGTCCTTAAGAAAAACATTGTCTCAGTACCTTAAGTTTAAGTGAAATTAGGTAAAAAGCTTTTAAAAAATCCAAAGTCCCTGGCATGATAGGCTCTCAATCAAACCGTTTGTGGAAGTTCATGGACCTACTTGATGGGGGAAATGAGATAATATGACAATTTCATTCAAATTAAAATGGTTATTTGTTATTATTTACTTACCATTTTAGTGCATTTCTCAATTTATGCAGGAAGTAACTCATCACATGGGCCTATATTTTGCAAAATCCAGGGGAGCTGAAATTGTGGACACGGTCTCATTCATTTAGAAAATATACATAGTATATTATGGTTATTTATGTATGCATCTTGAAGTGATGGAACCTATTTAATTTTTTCAATTGTTTTTGTTTTTTTTGTTTGGTAAGGAATCTAAGCATAGATTACAAAGAAGTGGTGAACAAGCATGTACAGTTGTTGAATAGTTTTTTGAAGCGGTTTTATAATCTTGAAGGTTCTAGTATTGACTTTAGAGGGTGTGATTCCATTCCACCTACCTTTTATGTAAATTGTGTATCATTTATGTATATAATAAATACATAAATGTATTATTTGTCCAATTTTTAATATTTTATCTTTACTTATGCTTTTGTACTTCATTCCATATGTCAATCTTATATGTGTCCAAACAACTATACATGATTAGATTATGTTCAATAAATAATAGACTAAAGAAAATGAATATACAAGTGAGAAAAGTAGAAGAAACATTTAATAGCATGTATAGACAAGCAAAACAACACATAATCATAGCACAATAGATACCAAATATTGAGAAACACTTAATATACACATGCATATTAATACTACATTTGATCACCTAAATAAACTTCCAAATTCTCAAATCTATTTATGAGACTCGATCAAGATAGGAGGGGAAGTTAGATGCTTGCAAACCTTAGCAAAAATATCTTGAGACGTTATAACACCACTCCTTTCTAGACAAAACATTTTTGTTGTAATAGTGAGTAGATTTCAAATAATCATGAGAATTATTTGAATGCTGCTTTTGGATTCGATTGTGTGAGTATTTTTTCCATCAACAGTTTGGATCACACTCTGTGATCCATCATTTTTTCTCCTTATGCTCTCTCATCATCTTGATGATGGATCACGAAGTGTGATCTAAAACGTTGATGGAAAAAAAACTCACACAATCAAATGCAAAAGCAGCATTCAAGTTATTTTTGTTCAAGTTTTACGCAGCAAGTTTATAATGCAGTATACTATGGTCATATTGGACATGTATGTCGTGGATTGGATTGTAATCATACGAACATGACCACACTAAAGAAGATAGATAACATAACAACATAACATTGTGATAGGACTAGAACATTCTAATGATCGTCTATTTTTTGTTTCCTATCATGATGTTGTCCTCTTCTTGCATCCTTTAGTTTATAATATGATTATTTTTAAATGGTTTATCACGTTGTAAGTTAGATTCTAGAAAGAACACCTATTTTTTAACTAATAATAGATAAATTAGTTAATCTTTACTTAATATATTTTTTCACTTATAAGGTAGCAATATTTTGGCTAAGATGATTAAGCCCTTAGTGAAAAAGGCACTCATCATCTGATTTTCATTTCATTTTCTTGAATTTTTAAAGAATAAAAAAGATAAAGAATGATAAATTTATAGTGAGCTTGGATATGGTCTCTTTACACTAAGGTGCTAAGGGCTCTCAAATCCTTTTCATTAAAAATGAAGTTACATAAAAGATACATAGATATTATGATTTTGATTTGAAACATAATTTTTTCAAATTTATATTAACAATCATTTAATTATTGAATATCAATAATATCTTGATTTGGAAAGAGTAACAATTCATTTGTTCGTCAAAGTTATAGAAAGAAAAATAATAGATAAAAGAAAAAATTAATTGACAACAAAAACAAACAAACAAACATATAATATACTAAAGAGAAAGTAATGTTTCCATTATTTAATTAAAAAATAAATATTATAACTTTAGATTAGTTTTAAATGTAGGGATGTCAGATTGTATACTCATTTTTATAGTTACAAATTCATTAATTTTATCACAAAATTTTAAAGCATTATGCTTTCACATGAGACTTTTTTTTGGAAGTATTCACATTTGACCTTCTGGAAGAGCAAATTAAAAAAGCTTTGCTTACCTATATTGTTATCTTGAGATGGAAAAGGGTGGGCCAAGATCCATAAGACTATACTTTTGTGAAGGTGGAAAAGGATTGATGTAAATATTTCTCACCAAATTCTTTAACGTGTTTCTAAGGGCTTAGAGTTTTTTTATTTCTCTTTCTATTTCTATTTTGTGTATCATAGAATAATAAGTAGGAGATGTATACAAGATTAAAAAAATATATCACAAATGACAAAGAAAGATAAGCTCTAAAGTTTAAGTAAACAAGGATTTAAAAATTAGTGAAATTTAAAAATATGATAATATTTAGAAAATTTACATTTGAGATTTTTAAAAAAAAAAAAAATAGTTGACGTTTAATAGGTCATCTTTAAGAAAAGATAAATAATATAAATATTTTATGCAAATTATTTAGTAAAGTTATTAGATAAATATATCAATTAACATACAATTAATTTAAATATAAGTGTTACTATAAATATTTAAAATAATTATAAAAATAATAAATAATTAAGTGTATTGAGAACTAAGATCAATAATGTATAAATGACGTTGACGTCATTCTAGATTAATTTGTCACTATTAAAAAAATGATTTTAGTTGATGGGTTCCTCATAATTTGTAGTATCTCAAAAAAATACACAAATCAATTATTTGTCTCTGAAGGTGAATCTCAACTAGTAAGAATGTAATGTAAAATGTAAAAAATATTATATTCATGTGGACTAATGTAATAGAAAGTGTGTCAAGGAATCTATTTGTCTTTAGTTTCTAGATATATAAATTTGTTAAGGTGGGGTCTAAAGACACCATTGAGGATCTTGCTAACTCAATGGGCGAAAGGGTTCTTCTAGGCAATGGTATTAAGAAAGATTGAAGACAACAATCATAAAACATGAAAAGCGCCTAAATGGTGATGGTAGACATCTTAACATAACTAATAGATTTTCAGCTTGTCATTTCATCGTGATCTCATAAATTCTTCTATCAATATTAATTAAATAATTATTAATTATTTAATTAAACTAATATTTTCTCTATTAATTATATATTTTTTATTATTTTATTAATTTAATATCCATTTTCACTCTAATATTAGTTAAATAATATAAATTATTTAACCAATTCATCTTTTGGTCCACTATAAATAATTTTTATAAATTATTTAATTAGCTAGCACTTATTTCAAAATTAAATAAGTTTTAAGTAATTTATTTAATTTTCCCACCTCAAACAAATAAAACAAATGTTTGATTTCATCTATGCATTACACTTTCTTTATCCTTTCACATCATCAATCATGTGTTGAATAGCTATACGGAAAATGTCATCTTCTTTCATTTCTTATGTGCATGCTTGCGCAAACACACACAAATCACATCAAACAACTATTTCTTATATGTGAAATTGTACATGCACATTCAACATTTTCTATTCTTGAATTAAAACTTAGTTGTATCTCTCTCCAAAAAAAACATCTCTTTCCAAAATTGAAAATACTGAGTAAAACTACACTTTTTTGAAATCTTGTTTCATGTATATAGCTTATAACTATTCTTTTGGAAAACCTTGATACACATTTGCAGCTTAGAGTTTTGCTTTTAACCAATCATGTTGCACATTTATAGCTTAAAACTACATTTTGAATAGACATTTCCACACTTCTATAACTTGGATCCACGCTATTGTGCTATCTTTATGTGCTTTCTATTTAGTGTTAGGCCTCCTAGAAAAATTTCAAATCAAACACATGACCAAATCTTCATACAATGAAAATAATTAAATTTTAGATAAGACAAACATGAAACAAGCTTAACACTTAAGCTTAACATCTTGATGAGATTTGGAGAACATGATAAGGATCTGAGAAGCTTTCCATATCATTGCTCAAGTTTTTCATAGTCTAAATTGGATCTCCTTTCTCTTTCATTTTTAGTTTGGTTTTTTCTTGGTCTCACAACTCTTTATTTCAAGTTGAAAATTTGATCTATCTTTTATCATTGGTGAATACTAGCTTTTGAGTTTTTGTCTACTCTTGCATTCATTTTTTTTCACTTTTAATCCATTATTTTATGGCTCACAAGAGAAATGGTCATCGATTCAAATCTTGATTACTATCTTCAGCTGCTAGTTGCTAATAGTGGCAGTTACCTCATAGATTTATTATCTTTATCCATATTAATGAATAAGATCTCATATATTTTACTACATATAGCCAAAAAACCTAGTTAATGTGCCTAATCTAAGCATATCATTAATAAAAAAAATCAACTCCACCATATAACACATCTACAATTCAATGACATTCATATCGAGAGACACATGATCAATTCACTTCCAATTTATCTCCTCCCATTGCACCTTCTATCTGGACACCACTATTATCTTTAACATGTCTCTTCCACAAAATCTATCCTAAGAAGACCATGTAGCTTCCTTTCTTCAACCCTCATCCACCCCACATAAAATAACATTTGAAATTATTTCCACTCACCAACAAATCCAATAATGATGTCTCATGCCCAAAGTTACCAACAATCTCATCCAATGTCCTCGCATGCATACATATCTAATCAAAATCACATCCAACCAAGAAACCACTCATATCAACATACATTCAACCCATTCAAAGTCTTATATCCATTTACACCCCACAAATTTAACCCGCTATTCCCGCCCATGTTCATACCAATCCAATGTCTTGGACACCCATTATTGACTTGCCATTTGAAATTTGGGTTTAGAAGCAAAAAGTGACAAACATGCAAATATGACCTACTAAAACAAGTTATTCACTTGAGGACATGTTCCCTTATCCTTTTGATAGGTCTATACCCATGATGATTCCCCTCAAAACTTTGACATACCTAAGTTTGACAAGTATAATGGAAAATATGATCCACATGAGCTTGTGAAGACATTCTACCTAGCTTGCATGGAGGTTTCTTACAATGATATCCACCTAATGCACCTCTTTTTTTGAAGTTTGAGATGTCAATATATTGACTAATTTTCACATCCACCTCATACGATCAAATTCCTTTCACAAGTTGGTAGAAAAAATTATTTCACATTTTAATACAACATTGAACATGAAGTTTCTATGAATGAGCCCAAAAACACAAAATAAAGAAATTGAGAGAAATTTTCTTGTTTCCTACAATGATGGAGAAATATAGCAAGTAAATATTTTTATCACCTTCCTAGAAAATAACTTATCAACATATTTTCTATAAATTTAATTCATAAATGTATCTTCACTTGAAGATCTAATGTGTTGATACATTCGATGCAATCATTGAAAAAAGTATCAACATTGAAGAGGCCCTCACTGCTATTAAGATATTGAGAAATTTTATAACTACAATAGTGATAACTCCTCTTCATCTAGTCATGAACCTCATCTTTGGATAAGAATAAGAATGTTGTCAATGATGGTGTTGCATAATAAAAAGATATTCAAACCCCATCTAACATATCAGAAAACACACAAAGTACCACCCTTTATAAATAAAACAACCTCTTCGCACAAAATAAATCCAAGAAGAAAATTCACTCATTTAGGAGAATCTATTCAAATATCCTTGAAATATCATTTTCAAGCTAAGATGGTCACATTACCTAAAGTTATAAATCAATAACCAATAATAAAACCACCATGGTATAAAGATAATGATTTTTGTGACTATCATAGGATCAAAAGGCATAAAACTTTAGAGTGTGTTAAATTTAAACATCGTATCCAAGATCTCATAGATGTTCCTGATGTTTCTACTAAAAATACCTTCTTCTAAATCAAACAATGATCTCAATAAATTTAAGGATTCACTACTCCTCTAAACATGAAAAAGAAGATATGTTCGTAAGTGGTAGCAATTCAACAATGCCATAATCCATAGAAATATAATTATTGTGTGTACACCAACAACATGTAAGAGTACAATAAAATCCAATTATCCCCTTCACAGTGAAGACCAAAGTATCCATTTCATTCCATCTCATGATGCTATTCCTAATCAAGATCAAAATTTTCCTTCCATCCAATCCAAGGATAACCCCCCTTCTCAAAAGAAAGACATCATTTCCATCCAATACAATGATAACCCTCCATCTCAAAAGAAAATAATCTCATTTATTCAATCCCATAATAGATCTACACCTCTAGAGTAGGGTATCCTTTTCACCCCACCTCATAGTCCTATTACACATAAAGATAAAGATATCCCCACTCTAGTTCATGATCACATTCCAAGTCAAGACCAAAGTAATCCTACATCTCCATATCAAGATCCCACCTTCTATCTTAACTTAGGTACCATTATTTTAAACCTCCACAATATTCAATCATACCTATTCAAGCAATGCATATCAAATCACAAACTAGATTGGAATCCAAATTTGTTCATCCAACACCTTCATACACCTCTAATTCATATACTCCATCATATATCTCTCCTCCTGTGCAAAAATAATTTTCCTTCATTTCTTTGATCTTGATTATCCTACTTGTACTCTCCATCTTATATTCTTTGCCATATCTAATTCTTGACATCTCACATTTGATCTTGATTTATCTCTCATCTTTCCTACCTAGCTATCATTTATAAGCTTGACAAAACTCCTCTCATTGTCATTATAGTAGGAAAAGAAAAACACATATGTTCAAAGTAAGGAATCTGGATATTTGTTTAGCTGATTCAAGTTGAAAACTCAATGATCACAAATATTCTATCTATTTCTTTAATACTCCAAAATTTATTCAGAGAAGGATTGCCAATATATTGAGGTCTCAAATTGGTTCTCTTCCATTTCTCTATTTGGGTATTCCTCTAGTTGTTGGAAGAAAACTTAGGCCACACCAATAGGAGTTGCTTGATAAGATGCACCAGAAGGTTAATCACTAGACTCATCGATGGCTATCCACTACTACTAGGGTGACTCTTATTTAATCAGTGATTCAAGCTCTTCCTATTTACAAGAGTTTTGTTCAGATAGCTCCTCTATATTTCGTCAAGGAATTTGATGCTCTTTCATGCCAATTACTTTGAAGAGTAATTTTTATTTCTTCTTAGTGGATTTTAGTTAAGTGGGATTCTATGTGTAGGCAGAAGAAAGAGGGGGGCCTTAGTCTTCATTATACTATCTTGAATGGGCAAGCTCTTGCAACCAAATTATATTGGCGATGGTGTATCAGTTAGAATCAAGTTTGGGCTCTCATTCTCATGCATAAGTATTTAAGAAAAGTTAACATTTGGATGTTCCTCATTATTTCTTGGAGGGAAGAGGATCTATGATTTGAAACCCTCTGAAAACAGGGGCTCATATTCTTAAGAGTGGGAAGTTTTGGATTTGAAATAAGGGCATGGAAGCTCTTTTTTGGCTTGATTATTGGGATGGTAATCCTGCTATTCTTTCCATGTATCTAAACTTACAACCATTATGTGATAGTTTTAACATAACTGGTTGGACTACGATTGCGAATTACAAGACTGTTCTAAATTTTGGGATGTTTGCTAGTTAAAGATGGAAGGATTCCTATGAATTGATCCCAAGTGGATCAGAGGAGGCTCGGATTATTTCTTCTCATGAATGAAACTCCTTGGTAGGGCTAGATATTCTGGCCCATAGTAGAGAGTTTTTTTTAAGTACTATGTTTTTTCAAGGTACTTGGAGCTTGATAGATATCTTTTTAGAGGTATAAAGTTTCCTTTGTGAAATGGGTATGGAACAAATTTTCTTTTCCAAAAGGTAAATTTTTCATGTAATTGGTGGTTTAGTATCAATGTCTCACTCAGGATAATTTGTGTAAGCATGGCTTCCTTGGTCCCTCTATGTGTGTTTTGTGCTATAATGGTGGGGAGAGTATTTCTTATCTTTTCTTTCATTGTTATTTCTCTAGGGATATTTGGCACTTCTTATATAGAATTTAGAGTTAGGCTTATTGCATGTGTCCTCTTCACTGAGTTTTGGGCCCATTGGGAACTAGTACATTTGAGCCTGAGGATGTTCTATGGCCGACGGTTAATGCATCGGTAAATTTTTCATAGTTGGCGTAATTCTACCACACGTAGTCACCATTTCGACGCACCTAGGAAGGTGCGACACCGATGGCCATGTTGTCAGACACACAACAACCACCTCATATTTGCAACATGTACCCATCATAATATCAATGCACTCCATGCACTACATTTGACGAGGATTTTGTTGCATCTACAACATCCTCGTCGGTGTAAGTCCACTAGGCGTCAAAATGGAGATGGTTGTCAGGAACTTTGTCCGATGGGGAGACTATCATACGTACAACATCCTCATCGGTTATTTTTGCCTGACCATCATAATTCTGACAACGTATTAAAAAAATTTATAAAAAAAGAGGAGCCATTGGGACATAAAAATTAAATTCCATATCATGATGGGATTTTTGAAAAATGGGCATGGATACACATTGTGAACAAATTTGTTGTCTTTGAGAAGTTTGTAAGAACTAACTTCTTGGAAGTGATCAAAGAATAGGGAATTTGGAAGATTAAAAGGATAATGACTTGTGTTTCAGGAATGACATTATGGAATGATAAAAGATTTATTGAGGATAGTAGGTAATCTTGAAGAAGTGCAGTAAGACACTAGTCAAAGTGATGGACTCTAAACAATGTAAGGATCAAAGACATGGATCAAGACAAGGTAAAATAGTAATGTTCTTATATGAACACTCACTCAACCAAACCACTCCCATTCTTCAAGGCACTCATAATGGCCTATAACAACACCTAACCTCTGTTATCACATTGAATATCTCACATGATTATGATTGTCCCATTCCCCAAATAGACCATTGTTAACCCTTCTATAGACCTCTATCTAATTGGATCTCACACATACACCTTGATAAATTTGTCTCCCTTAACCTTAGGTACTCTTAACCCTCTATAATCACACCCCCTTGAACCTCTTTAGTCTTTGAACAACTCTTTAGACACTTCTTCAGTCCTCCAACTTAGGATCACTCACATGGACCCACTCAACTCTAGACACTTGAATGTATCCATACATTACATATATACTTCCCCAAATCCCACTATTATGGAGAGAACTTAAACATCCCTCCCAATACCTAAAACACACAAAACTTGACCCAACTTGGTCTACAACCAATACTAATTTCTCATTATTTCTTAAGACAATTAATCTACAACTTTAAAGACAATCACTTATCAACCCAACACAACATGTCTCATTCACTCTAGACACTGAGACACCTTCAATACTCCCCTTTAAAGACTCCTAAGTCACTTTCCATAGTCCCTCATATCCATTTGATTCATTAAACGCAAATAGAAAACAAGACAAACCAACTTACCATGACACTGTCCTACTGTGACAATCATGACCAACCTCTCAACCCTTACTTGTCTAGCCCTACCCTTGGGCACCATGCCTTCTCCAAGACATTTAATATGTTGTGGACTCTTGCCTCCAACATTCCTTCAAGCCTCCAAAACTATAGCCTTGTGAACATGCCATGGAGAGCATCATTTTGGTTGTTGTTTAATCAAGCTATAAATTGCACATGTTTGGATCTTGGTTTTTAAATTTTTGAACCTTATTTGATAGTTTTCATCTCTGATTTAAAGCATGAAACACTAGTGCCATGAGGATATGTAAATTCCTTTGAGGGGTTGGTAGTTGTGGGAAAGATTATTGAGAATATTTCAAATCCTCACATCTTTTGATGCAGGAGCATCCTGGGTGTAAGAGCAATCTTGCATCACCCAAAAATATTTGTGTTTTTATATTCAATAAGGGCTATTTTGTGCAGAGCTGCTATTTATGAAAAGTTACTATTTTTGGTAATTTTCGTATGTGCTCAGAATGATCTAATTTCTTTCTTGGAGGTTCATTTTGGTCATATAAGCCTGCCAGTAAAGTTTCATTGCCAGATCAAGTGTATATTGGAAGATATTGAAGATTTTCGGTATTGGCAGCAGGGTACAGAAACTTTGAACTCAGTTTTGAAGGCTTTAGAGGCCCCGGATGAGGTAAAAAATTTGGGTGACGGGCACTTACATTGGTCAAGCCTGTAGAGCGCTTCGTGGCATTTCCGAAATGGGGTTATAATAGCCGATCGGGTCAACTGGTGATGACTTATGGTCTTCGAAAGTTGGACCACCCGAAATGGCAAAAAATAATTGTTTTCAAAATTTCTGTTCGGGTTTCAAAGGTTATCTTGAGCCGACTATGACGTAATAAAATGTAAAATAAAATAATTCTAAGTTTGGTCGGCCTTATTGGCTAAAATTCTGGAACCTTCAAGGCGGTGGAAAATTGCCTATATAAGGAAGGCTGTGTTATTGTCTTAGGCAGTTCAGAATAGTTCTAGGTAGTAGATCTGGGTAATAGTTCGAGGCTTTGTCCTACAGAATATTGTAAGGGGATGCCCATGTGGCTTTGCATATTGTAATTCTGAAAGTTTTTAATTTCACATTTGTGGAGATAATAAGAAGCCAATTTTCTGTTCTTGCATATTGTTGTTGTTTCTCTATTTTTGTTATGTGTTTGTGGTATTAAGGGGAGCACCCTTCATCAGGTGGTATCAGAGTAGGAGTTATTGAGTGTGTAAACAGATCGCCGACCGTGAGGCAGTTTGCACCAGGACCGTGGCTAGGGTTTCAGCGCGCATCGCAAAAATGCCTCCACGAAGGGAACATGGCGGAAGAGCTGGTGTTGTAACACCTGAGGTTAGAGAGCTGCAGAGACAAGTGCGAGCATTGCAAGAAGAGATTCACAGAGGAATGAATCTTAATGTCAGAGATGAAAGCGAGGATGAAGCCGAAGAAGAATATCAAGAAGGAGAAGTCAAAATTGTGAACCAGGAGGAAGAAAGACTTTTTCGAGCCATTTCTAAGATTGGGAAAAGACCTAAGATTGAGGTCCCTACATTTTCTGGAAATCTTAACCTAGAAGAATTGATTGACTGGATCAACGAATGTGAGGAATATTTTGAGTATGAAGATGTTGAGGATCCTGATAGGGTCAAATTTGCGAAGGCCAGACTGAAAGGTCATGCGAAGATATGGTGGCAAGAGATTCAGTTGGAGCGAAATAGAAGGGGAAAGGAGAAAATCACGAGATGGAATCGGATGGTGGATAAATTGAAGCGACAGTTCATTCCTGTTGATTATGAGCTTGACCTACTAAAGAAAATGCAGAGTTTGAAGCAAGCAGGAAGATCTGTTCAGGAGTATACAGAGGAGTTCTATCGACTTCTCATCAGAACGGGCCACGCAGAAGCTGATAAGGAGAAAGTTGCCCGATACCTTAATGGGTTAAGGCCAAGCATTCAGGAGGAGCTGAATCTGGTTCGAATGAATAGTATTGAAGAGGCATACTAGTTTGCCCTAAAAGTAGAGGAAAAGCTGAACAAGAAGTTTGAGAGCAGACAAAACGGAAGAGGTCGCGGTGGATGATCTGGTGGACGGTCATATGGTGGCCGAAATGAGGATCCGAAAAAGAAGGATGAGGCCAGTAGTAGTCAGAATCAGCGAGGAAATAATTCCAATCGCTTTCAGGATCAGAATAATAGAGATCAGAGAGGAAGAGGAAGAGGACAAGGATCTGGAAGAGGTGGCTTCCGTGGAACATGTTTTCACTGTGGAGAAGAAGGTCATAGGGCATTTGAATGTCCTCAGCGCCAAGGCATAACAGACAGGAGAAATGAAGGCCAGGCCAGAGTTGCACATGTAGATGAAGATGCCAGATCATCAAATTCTGAAGATACTGAAAGAGGAGAAACGTTGATTAACAGAAGAGTCCTGTTGAGTGGTGAGAATGAACTTGAGCAAAGGAGGAGCCTGTTTCGCACCAGGTGCAAGTGTGAAGGTAAATGTTGTGATGTGATTATTGATAGTGGAAGCACTGACAATTTGGTGTCAGAAGAGATGGTGACAAAGTTGAAGCTCAAGAGACAGAAACACCCACATCCATATCGGATTGCCTGGGTACAGGATGACCACAAGGTCATGGTCAATGAACAATGCCTGGTGAAGTTCAAGATTGGCGGATACCAAGATGAGGTATTGTTTGATATCATATCTATGGATGCATGTCATATGTTGTTGGGTAGACCATGGCAGTTTGACAGATGTGTTGTACATGATGGTCGTGCGAATACCTATTCCCTGACAAAGGATGGAGTGCGACATAAGCTAAAACCATTGAAGGAGACTGAAGAAAAGGTATGTGGTAATGCAAGGATAACTTTTGTTGATGGAAGAAATTTTCTAGATGGTATGAGGCATGAGCATGTATGTTTTTCTTTAATTCCAAAAGCTGGTAAAGAGGAAGTAGAAGATGTTCCTGTAGAAGTTGCAGATTTGTTGAATGAGTTTCAGGATATTGTATCCGATAACGTGCCTGATGGATTACCACCAGTCAGGAAGATCAGTCATCAGATGGACTTGATCCCAGGAGCGAGTTTGCTGAATAAGGCAGCACATAGAATGACACCTGCAGAAAGTGAGGAGTTGAACAGACAAGTACATGAACTGTTACAGAAAGGATTGATTCGTGAGAGTCTGAGTCCCTGTGCTGTACCAGCGGTATTAGCACCAAAGAAGAATGGAGAATGGAGGATGTGTACAGATTCTAGGGCAATAAACAAGATCACAATCAAGTACAGGTTTCCATTGCCACGAATGGATGATATTATGGACTGTTTGAGTGGAGCTGTGTATTTCTCAAAAATAGATCTGAAAAGTGGATATCATCAGATTCGGATCAGAGAAGGAGATGAATGGAAGACTTCCTTCAAGACAAAGGAAGGACTGTATGAGTGGTTAGTCATGCCTTTTGGGCTAACCAATGCACCGAGCACTTTCATGCGGCTCATGAACGAGGTTCTAAAAGAATTTCTGGGTAAGTTTGTCATTGTTTACCTAGATGATATTTTGATCTTTAGTAAGACATTGGATGAGCATATGATGCATATTCGTATGGTATTTGAGAAGTTGAGAGAAGAGAAATTGTTGATTAATTTGAAAAAGTGCAGTTTTGTGAAGAAAGAGTTAGTGTATTTGGGATTTGTAGTTTCAGCAGAAGGTCTAAAAATGGACCCAGAGAAGGTACAGGCTATCCTTGAATGGCCTACTCCAAGGAGTGCTACTGAGGTAAGATCTTTTCATGGTCTAGCTAGCTTTTACAGAAAGTTTATCAAAAATTTTAGCAGTATTTGTGGACCCTTGACTGAAACAATGAGAGGGGATAGAAAAGAGTTTAAATGGACTAATGGGGCAGAAAATAGTTTTCAGTTGTTGAAACAAAAAGTTACAGAACAACCCGTTTTAGCACTTCCAGATTTTAATAAGGTGTTTCAAGTAGATTGTGATGCTAGTGGTACTGCAATAGGAGCTGTTATGAGCCAAGAAGGTAAACCTGTTACTTATTTCAGTGAGAAGTTAAATGATTCCAAGAGGAAATATTCTGTTTATGATCAGGAATTTTATGCTATAGTTCAAGCATTAAAGAAGTGGAGACATTATCTGCTTCCTAAGGAGTTTGTTTTGTATACTGATCATCAAGCTTTGCAATATTTGAATAGTCAAGGAAAATTGAATCAAAGGCATTTGAAATGGGTTGAGTTTTTGCAGAGTTATACATTTGTTTTGAAACACAGGAGTGGAAAGTCTAATAGGGTTGCAGATGCTCTTAGCAGAAGGCAACTATTGCTGACAGAAATGCAGATTGAAGTGGTTGGGTTCAAGGAACTCAAGAATTTGTATCCAGAGGATCCTGATTTTGGTGAAGCTTGGAAAGCTTGTGCAGAACCTGTTACTCTAGACAGGACAAAATGGTTGGATTTTATCATCCAGGATGATATGCTATTCAGAGGGAGTCAGTTGTGCATTCCACGAAGTTCTATGAGGGAGAATCTCATTAAGGAGAAGCATAGTGGAGGATTGGCTGGACATTTTGGTCGTGATAAAACCCTTGGTTTGGTTAGTGAGAATTATTATTGGCCACAGTTGCAGCAATATGTGAAGAAGTTTGTACAGAGTTGTAGAGTATGTCAGATGGCGAAAGGAGTGAAGCAGAATACAAGGTTGTATCAGCCATTACCCGTACCAGAGAAGCCTTGGGAGGATATCAGCATGGACTTTGTTCTTGGTTTACCGAAGACTCAGCGGGGACATGATTCAATTTTTGTGGTGGTTGACAGATTTTCAAAGATGACACATTTCATTCCTTGCAAGAAGACTAATGATGCTGTTCATGTAGCAGAATTGTTTTTCAGAGAAGTAGTGAGACTTCATGGTTTGCCAAAGACCATAGTTTCAGATCGGGACACTAAGTTTGTTGGATATTTCTGGCGTACGTTGTGGAAGAAGTTGAAGACAGATTTGAAGTTTAGTTCATCACATCATCCATAGACTGATGGACAGACAGAGGTGGTGAATAGGAGTTTGGGAAATTTGCTGAGATGTTTGGTTGGAGATAAGCCAACAGGATGGGATTTGATTTTACCACAAGCGGAATTTGCATACAATAATTCTGTCAACAGGAGCACTGGTAAATCACCATTCCAGATTGTATAAGGAAGTAGTCCAAGAAATGCATCTGAATTGAGGAAGATAGATAAAGGAGAAATAAGTAGTGCTGAAGCTGAAGATTTTGCAGAACACTTGAAGAACATCCACGAAGAGGTGAGGAAGCATATTACCAAGATGAACACACAGTATAAGGCTAAGGCAGATGAGAAAAGGAGGTATAAGGAATTTCAGGTTGGTGATGAAGTCATGGTCCATTTGCGGAAGGAGCGGTTTCCAGTTGGTACATATAACAAGCTGAAAATGAAGAAGTTTGGACCATGTAGGATACTGAAGAAACATGATTCAGGAAACGCAAATGAGGTAGAATTGCCTACTGAGCTAAATATTTCACCAGTTTTTAACATTTCAGATCTGACAGAGTATCATGAAGGAAGTGTTGAAGATGAGATCACAGCAGCACAGTGGAGTATTCCAGCAACTAGTTCAGACACTAAGGAGATCGAAGATATACTGGACAATCATGTTGGTAGAAGCACAAGGAACAGGACATATGCAGAATATCTGGTCAAGTGGAAAGGATGACCTGTTGAAGATTCATCATGGCTGACAAAGGAGGAGGTTAGCCGTCTTGGTTTTCCTCTGCACACCTGAGTCGTGACAGGGTCACTTCTCAAATTACCCTGGGTGTCTGATGCAGGAGCATCCTGGGTGTAAGAGCAATCTTGCATCACCCAAAAATATTTCTATTTTTATATTCAATAAGGGCTATTTTGTACAGAGCTGCTATTTATGAAAAGTTACTATTTTTGGTAATTTTCGTATGTGCTCAGAATGATCTGATTTCTTTCTTGGAGGTTCATTTTTGTCATATAAGCCTGCCAGTAAAGTTTCATTGCCAGATCAAGTGTATATTGGAAGATATTGAAGATTTTCGGTATTGGCAGCAGGGTATAGAAACTTTGAACTCAGTTTTGAAGGCTTTAGAGGCCCCGGATGAGGTCAAAAATTTGGGTGACAAGCGCTTGCACCAGTCAAGCCTGTAGAGCGCTTGGTGGCATTTCCGAAATGGGGTTATAATAGCCGATCGGGTCAACTGGTGATGACTTATGGTCTTCGGAAGTTGGACCACCCGAAATGGCGGAAAATAATTTTCTTCAAAATTTCTGTTTGGGTTTCAAAGGTTATCTTGAGCCGACTATGATGTAATAAAATGTAAAATAAAATAATTCTAAGTTTGGTCGGCCTTATTGGCTAAAATTCTGGAACCTTCTAGGCGGTGGAAAATTGCCTATATAAGGAAGGCTGTGTTATTGTCTTAGGCAGTTCAGAATAGTTCTGGGTAGTAGATCTGGGTAATAGTTCGAGGCTTTTTCCTACAGAATATTGTAAGGGGATGCCCATGTGGCTTTGCATATTGTAATTCTGAAAGTTTGTAATTCCACATTTGTGGAGATAATAAGAAGCCAATTTTTTGTTCTTGCATATTGTTGTTGTTTCTCTATTTTTGTTATGTGTTTGTGGTATTAAGGGGAGCACCCTTCATCATCTTTCTATCCACAAGCACTCATTTTCATAATTTTAGTCTTGCAAATGATGTCAAAAAGGGTGCCATATCATTCATAATATTGTTTAAAGATGACAAGGGAAGGTATTTTAACTATAATAGTTTAGAAGATAAGATGAGGCAGTGAGCATGGAAACTATGGTCAAAAGTATATGATAGTCAAAAGGTTATCCATATGGATATTTGGGATGGAAAATTAAGATTTGAGACAAAGATAACACTTGTGCATCAATGAATAGTAGATATGATTGAGAAAATTACAAATCTAATGATAAAATAATAATGCTATGAATAGAGTGGAGGAGCAATAGTGATAAACATTGAAATAGTTGCAATATAATTAGTAACAATACTTATAAAACAATAACTCAAATATATGAAATGTTGTTATAAAGTATAAATGGTGAAAGTGGTATCTAATATCATCAAAAAAATGATCTAGGATTGAAAAGAAGATAAAACAATGTGACAAAGCAGTCCATAAAATGTTAAAAAGACATTGTCATAAATAGTGACCACAATCTCAAGAACACGGTTCAAACATTGTTATGATACTTAAGGTCAGTGATATTAAATATCAAAGAGATTGTTGAGCTTGAAGTTCATTTCCATTTAATGTCAATAATAGTAGAATGATGAGAAGGGTCTAAGCATAAACAAAGAATGATTTACCTTTCTTTTGAGGAACAATAAAAGCATGGTGAATTCCATTACTGGGCTATGCTAAGAACAAAGAACGGATTGAAAGAGTTGAAATGTGGAATGATACACAAACATGACCAATTAAACTTAAATCATATCCCATACCTTGCCACCAATTTCCTCTTGAATCTTTGGACGTGTTTGTATCATCATCCATATTATATTTGTTTAGTTACTACATTTTAAAATGTAAAACAATTAGTTTAAAGTCAATGTGTCCAGACTTGCAAATTATTAAGCTATTGAGATATTGAGTATTGGCCTTATCCACCCCTTATGTTTTTTCAATTGAAGGATCATGGTTCATATCATGCCCTCCATAATATAAAGAAGAACCAAGGAAAGCATCACTAAAGTTCTGACGCTTGTCGCTTTGATACTTTTGTGAATTACTACTTGTGTACATAGAAAAGAATTTTAAATTTGGAAAAACATCAAACATTAAACTTTCCTGACACAATATTCAAATAACCTACAAACACATCATCAAATAAGGTAAATATGTGTAGTACAAAACTGTGTGCCAACTTACCAAGAAAATATCAAATATTGAGCAAAAATCAAATATCATGACCTGCAAGGATTGAATATGGGGCACCAAATAATGTTTAAAGAGATGATCAATACATGCCTTTGTTGATCAAAATTAAATATACCTCCAATAAATAAGTTGTGACTGGTGAATAAACTATTGGTTGAGGGAAAGAACGTGTCAATGACATAAATTGTTCTTAGAGACCACTGGAAAAGAAGGATCCCATGGATACCAAGGGAAACAAATGGGGTGCAAAAATGGTAAACAAATGGGAGACATTTTAGTCTTTTACCAGTCTCATTCTCAACCAAGCTTTTCTATTTTTTAAAAGTTTCAAATACATCAGATTTATTCCTAAGGAAATAAATCCATAATTTCCTAGTTGCATCATCAATGAACGTAACATAATACAGAGAGCCACCAAGAGAAGATACCTGAGTTGGTCCCCATACATTTGTATGCATAAGCTCTAATTTCTCATATTTCTTAAATTCTTCCCACTATTTAGAAAACTAACTCTCTTTTGTTTCCCATACACACAACTTTCATAGAAATCCATATTGACACATTTTAGACCCGATAAAACTTTCTTTGAATGAAGTAATTTCATACATTTTTCACTCATGTGCCCAAGTCTGTTGTGCTATGGTGTTGTTTCAAAATCCACAATGACTGTTTCACATTCTACCTTTTCAACTATAGCAATTGTCCCTGAATCTTTTGTTTGTAACAATTAAAGTAGAAGGAACAATATGACCTCTACAAATATATAAGGTGCCTACTTTCACACCTTTTTATACTACTAAGAACCTTTTGACACCTTCCAATTTTTTTCATTAAAAGTAATTGTGCAACCTTCATGATCACCTAGTTTCCCTATTGAAATTAAATTCCTACTCAACCTGGGAACATGCCTTACCTCTTGTAGTAGCCAATGATTCTCATTCTACAACTTAATCTTAATTCTTCCATTTCCAACAATCTGATAGGGTTCATTATCTCCCAAATAAACTAGCCCAAAATCCCCTTGGACATAATCAAGAAAATAACTTATATAGGGTGTAGCATGAAATGATGCCCCTAAATCTAGAATCCATGAATCATCATCATTTCCAAGGGAAAGAAGAAAAACATCCTCTTCAGATTTGTTACTTACCACATGTGCCTCCTTATTACCTTCTTGTTTGTCTCCTTTATTCTTCTGAGACCGAAAATTTTTATTCTTTTGACCTAGTTTTTCACAGTACCAGCAATCATTTGGTCCTATGGATTGAGACGTCTTGCCCTTTTATTTTCCTCGGGATTTTCCATGACCTCCAAAATTGTTTCATTTATCCCTTGATCTACCTTTTCTTTCTGTATTCAAAAATCTACCTGATGTGGATCCACCTGATCTTTTCTTACAAATTTCCTCACTCAGAATAACACCAACAACATCATCAAATTTTAGGGTATTTGAACTAGAAAAAAAATTACTAATAGTCATTCCAGCTTTCAGGCAAAGAGCACAGAATCAAAAGAGCCCTAATTTCTTCATCAAAATTGAAATTAACATAATATAATTGACTAGTAACTTTATTAAATTCATTTAAATGATTAGCAACTGACCCACCTTCTACCATTTTCATATTAAATAAATGCTTCATAAGAAATACCTTATCTGAAGCAAAAGGCTTTTCATATAACTTCGCTAGGTTTTCATCAAATCTTCAATTATCTTTTCTTGTGTAATATTGAATGTCACTAATTGTGCTAGGCATAAACAAATACTACCAAGTGCCTTCCTATCTAAAATATCTCAATCCTCATCCAACATTGTTGTTGGTTTCTTGGATTTTCCTCCCAATGGCCACCATAAATCCTTCTGATGGAGTAGTCCTCAATTTGCATTTTCCATAAGTGAAACTTTTTCCCATTAGACTTTTCAACCTTCAACTTACTCTCATCTTCAATCACTCTCACTCAACCATGAGACTCACACTCAACCGTGAGACCTTCTTGCAGAGGAAAATTGAAAAAACAACCCGCTCTGATACGACTTGTTAGGATTAGCTAACATAAATTTAATAGTTATATACAACTATAATCAATAATACAAAGGAGTAAAGAACACATAAGTAAAACAAGAAGACACAAATATTTAACGTGGTTCACCCAATCTTGGGCTACGTGCACCAAATAGAAAGTTCAATCTTATTATCCAATAATTTCAGCTCGTTACAATCTGCAATCACTTACAACTCAATATCTCTGTAAGAAGATATGTTATTCTCATATATTGATAAAAAACCTAACCCTAAGCCATTATAACAAGACTTATGTCAGTTAACAAGTTAACCCTAAAAATACTTGACAAGTCAACCTAGAGAAAAGCTTGACGAGTTAACCTTGAACCCCATGATAAATGAAAAGTGTACAGTATTTTCTTGATTAGTCACCACAAACCAACATGTCCTTGATGACAAAGGGGAGAAAGATATTGGAAATGGTTATTATAATAAGGGGGAGTTGACATTGTTGGTGGTTTTTTTCCATCAATAAAAAAGGTGGAGATTTTTATAAATATATGATTATTATTTGTTGTCATTGATGTCAAATATTGTGTTCCATATATTCCAAAGGAGCTTGGTGTTCTTCCCTCAAGATTTGTGTTCTGTAACTTGGTGTTATTCCTTCAAGATTTGTGGTCTAGAAGTGTGATATTCTTTTGATAGGGTATGTATGTTGAATATTCAAATAAATTATAAGTTAGGTACACTCTCAGTCTTGTATGGTCTCAAAAAATGGAAGACAAGTATGTATCTTGTGATTAGTATGGTCTCAAAATAGTGAAAGATAGGTATGTATCTTGTATGGTATTAGAATAGTGGAAGACAAGTATGTATTTTTTGATCATAAGTTGGTAGTGTTCTACAATGCTCATGCATTATATTCTTATTTCTGGATGTTTGTCTAGTCTGCATGTCTATTGTAGTATTTTTTTATATTATAGTTATCAATTTTTATGATTGCAGTTATTTAGGAGTGATTCTCTTTGGAAATTAGGTTGATGTTGTGTTGCTACTCATTCAGATGAATTCAAGAATTAGTCTTGGTTGTGGTGTTCTTTGGTGATTAGGAGTGTGTTCCTAGTGTTTTGGAGACTGTGTCATCCTAAGCTAACATTCTTTCCAATTGTTGTTTTGATTTAGGAATTTTTTGTGGCAACCTCTGATGTGGCATGTTGACATGAATTTTGATGTGGCATTTTGACATGGCTTCTAATTCAGCGTATAGATCTCTCTATAGCATGTAGAGGTCTAGTTACAACTGGCAATTGGGTGTTTTCTTCTACATGTTTGATTTATCCTCGGTTTATGTTTCTCTTATTATGGATATGGCATTGGGAATGTGTAACATGTTCTTGGTTTGTCTTTATTTTGAGATGGATTGTGCTTTCAATTTTAGATCTAGGTGTTGTATTTATTGATTGTTGAAATATTAGATTTAGGATTCGGTCTTATACTTAATCATTATATCTTATTCAGATGGCTCCATGCTATATGGGACCTATATGTATTTAATGTTTATCACTTACCCATTTGGGTCCTTGGTTTAGATGTTTTTGATAATGATCATGTTTTTCGCTTGGTCGACATGGAATTCATTTGTAATATCCTTTTTGGTTTGGTCGACCTTATTGTAATCTCCAATGATCTATTTTGTATATAAGGGTTGTTAGTGCCTTGGCAAAAAGTATGTAAGGTGTGAAGCAAATTAGGTGGCGAACTAGTTCAACAATCGACAAATCAAAGTGCAGTGGCAAATAGTAATTAGTTTGGTGCACTAGTGTGGACAGTGTTATGCAAATCAATTACATTAGCAAGAATATTTTCATATCTACTTTAAAGAGGGATAAGTACTTTGAGGCAGTGAGTCTTGGGTACTTGTGTTTGTCACTGTATTTTTTTACTTTGGTTGTGAGCCTTTGTATGCAAGTCTAGAGTAGTGATCTCATGTTTGAATAATTTTAAGGAAGTGAGCCTTCTTCATTATTCACATTCATTCTAGTAGTGGTAGTGAGCATCTAACTGGGTTTTTAGATAAATAAGTTCCTAATCTTTTGTAATCATATTATATACTTTAGTGGATTATCTTTGTGGGCAAGTGCTCGCCGTAGTTTTTCCCAATTTTGATTTTCCACGTATAAATCTTGGTGTTCTTGTGTTGTTGGTTTTTTTCTTTCTGGTACACTGTTTGTTGTGGTGGTTACTAAAGTTAGCTATTAGAGTTTTATTTTGTATGCTTATTCATCTCTCATCACATAATTCACATCAGATACATTTCTTAGTCAAGCTAATGTGATACTAGAATTCATTTATTGCAAGCATAAAGGCCTCTTGGTAGAAATGCATGAGTTTTGTTGCTCAATATAGAATATGTTTATTTTCAGTCTCAAATCAATAGCAACATGGTTTGTAGTTGGTTTCAAAAAATAATTTGTCACATCTTCCTATCAGAGATAAATAATGCCTTCATTTATTGGTGTACCACACAACAAGTCTAATTTTAAACTTGGACAATGTGCTATTTTTGTCATATTCATGGAAAAAGTATTTTAGAGTTGATGAACTAAATTATTTCCCTTTGAACAATATTCAAGGACATTTCCCATACTTATTTCTAAAAGGATTTTATTGATCTAAAACCCTCCTTCAATAGTCAGTCTTTTTCATGATAGAGATTAAAGAAAAGCTACATAATTACAAACTCGAGTGAATAATATGGTTTATGTGAAGGAATGATAACATATATAGCTCTACACAAGAAAGGAGGAGGAATTTCCATAATATTGTAGAAGAGTAAAGTTCAATGAAATATATGATGAAATCAAGATCCTATACTTCCTTACATTTATCATCATTCCTTTTAGTTTGCATTAAGAAAAAATTATTTCAAAACGCTCTCATTTTTGCTATAATTAATATATGTATTCAAGAAGAATGACAAAGTTTAACAGGAGTAGACTATTCTTAGTATTGACTCAATTAATTTTTTGTTTCTTATTAGCTCCTATTGGCAGTTGTGAGCTCACCAACAAAGCTCCCTCTCTATTCTTTTCCAATCTAGAATTTTGTTACCCATAGTATAATGAAAACAACATGACAAATAAAAACATATTCTTCTTTCTTCTACTCGATACCAAGCCTATTAGAAAACCATTGAAACTCTAATGTTGTTCCATTTTATGCATTCTCCTTCATTTCCATAAAACCAAGATCCATTTTTCCCAAAAAGATATACATTTGATTTCATTAAAATTCATTTCCAAAACGGTTACCACCATTATCATTCATATCACTTGGTTCAATTTCATTTTAGATTCATTTCAGTAAATAGCATGATTTGAACATTTTGATCATTTCATTCACCCTCATCACGGGTTGAGGTATAATTAATTTCCTTGCAAGAAAAAGGGGTTCAAAATAACTATAATGTTTCAAATTACAAGATCAATTAAAATATTAATCATTACTTATACTTTGAGAACACTCAATTACATAAGTCGATAATTATGTTCCAAATCAAAGTTGATATCGTATAATCGTTAATATGGTTTGAGCATCCAATTTTATGGCCCAACTTTACTAGCTATTATACATGTTAATAATATTGATATAGCAATTTGACACTATATAAAAATTAAAGATTAAATACATGTATAACTATATAAATTAATGTGAATTTGATGACATATGCATGTCTGCATGTGCTTGCTACTTTATATTGTATACAAGTATGCATATACATACATATGTATATTTACACTTTATTCACATACGTATATAATTGTGTACATTTTTTAATCGTTAATTTAATTTGTATAAAAGAGAAATTATACATTCGAATGGTTCAACATTAATTCATATGTTTCAATTCTTATTTAAAATTTGATTAAATAAGACTTTATGTCGACCCCTAAAAATTGGTGTAAAGGAAGAGAATACCCTAATAGATCATCTGACCTTCTAGGGTTTGACAAATTAAAACCTAGACCTTGGCCCACAATAGTAGGCTAAGAAACCCTAGACATGTCACTTACCTATAGACTTCATAATACTCATATGGCAATTTGACCTTTTCAAATGTTTATGCCCTCTACCTTATGAGACCCCCCCCCCCCCACCCCCCTTCTTGGAGGTCAATAAGCTACCTACATCCACTTGTCCAAAAGAATGCAGTTAGTTGAAAACCTGTAAACATTTAAGTGTGTGTCCACACACACACACATGTATCAAATCATATACTAGTCAGTTGTGGATCAAAATATTTTCAAGGAATTACTATATCATCGTTTGTTTCAATAATATCATAATCATCACATGTCAAAGTAATATAAGTTCATAGCATTATAATTTGTGCAAAATTAGGGATGTATCATTTGTGCAGCCAAAAAGGATTGGACCCTAGCACTGGGTGCTAGTGTTCTCAGAATTTTTATCCAAATTCAAATATTTGAATATAAACTCTGGGCCCTTAATGTCCATAACCATATTGTTGACATCTCACAAAAATTTGTTTGCAAAAAGGTGTGAGGCACATTTGTGAATCCCTTCCATATTTTAAACCTCCTAATTTCAAATCTATTCTTACAATCAATTCTAATGATCAAGCAATCAATTTAATTCAATTCAATTATTGCAGAAGTGGAGATATATCAAGCAGAGAAATCTAAAGATTATCATCAAGCATCTGAAGCATTATTCATTGTTACTATTATCATGTTGCATGAATGTTTTGTGGGACTTCATGGGAGAAATTCTACATCACCTTTCATGAGATCTACACAAGGGTTTTTTGCATAAGGTAATCATTTTAGTTTATATTCTTTATGCGCCTCTACTCCTAAGAGAGAAAGTGATAGTTGAAAATCATATTTTTTTGTTGTAACAATGGGAACACCAACACATGGTTTGACTTTTACAAGCCCCTATATAATAGAAACATTTTTTCACCTCTTTTGTGTGTGCAAGTTCATATATGAAGGTTGACAATGACTAGAAGTTACAAATAGACAAAAAAACACATTGAGACTTTGTAGAGCCCAAAACCCTAGGAATTTACAACATCTAGCGCTAGTGTCCTTGTTTTAATCTAAATTTTTGGACAACAGCCAAGTATTCTCCTAATTTGATCCTCAACATTGGCATCTGAAAAATTTGTTAATATATAGAGGTAGAGAGGGGGGTAAATCAATGCAAATAGGTAATGAACTAATTCAACCACTAATTTGATTATGTTTTTAAACAACTTCCATACAACCAAACATGCAAGTGTAACTATGCATTAGAAGTAAAATAATTCAAGCATTCACAACAGCATAACACATAACACCACTATTTTTTTTCATGGAAACCCTTGTAAGAGGTAGAAAACCATGCAGTAAAAAGAGTTTCCCTGTTAAGAGCTTACAATACCCTATTAGGGGCTCACCTAGTTAAGAGTTACTAGTACCTTGTTAGAAGTACAATTGGATATGTTAGGATCTACCTCACTAGATGATTTTGAACTCCTTCTCAAAAGTCACCTTGTTAAAGGATTTATACAATGAGACCTATTAAAGTTCACCATGTTAAGGGATTTAACCTGCTAACCTATTAGAGTTATCCTTGAGCAATGAACTCAAATAATTGATCTAAAAATGACATTTATTGCTTGACAAATCCAATATAATCTTTGAATCCTGGCGCAATTATCTATCTTTGTTTTTTATCGCAACCACTAATAACATGATCTTATCCTTAAAATCACACAATTTAGCTTTCCTTTATACAGTTGTTCTTAAGTCGGTAGGGCTTAAAAAACATTTCGCAAGTTGGCCCAAAATATTTACCAAACACATGAAAATCAATGCCACACAGACCTAACATGTCAACCCAAACACATGAAAATCAATGCCACACATACCTAACATGTCGGCCCAAAATGTAATACAAAATTTTATTACCAAACACATGAAAATCAATGCCACACATACCTAACATGTCGGCCCAAAATGTAATACAAAATTTTATTACCAAGCACTAACAAATAATCAACTGCCTTGATCGTCTGATCATCAGTTATCAATCAGTAACTCAACCAGTTCACACTAAACACCCCACCAAAATACCAACACACTCAAAACATTGAGTTAAAAGTTATAGTTGAAAAATTGAACTTGACTAACCAAAATAATGCTCCAGTAATAATCGCACCAACCAATGTGCTCTCTATCTTGATCGCCACTCAAAATACTTTGTTATTGTCTTCCTGTTAACCGATTAAAACACTTAGCTTATTTCCATTTACCTATCCATCTTGTCGATCAGTATTAGTAATCTACTCATCAAATCTAATAGATTTTCCATCAATGAAAAACTCATAAGCATAAAACACTACATCTCAACTCCAAAATCCATCATAATGCCAACAAAAACTATTTTTGGTCTCTAGCACCCAATGCCCTTGTCCTACCTAGTCAACTCTAGATTGTAGTCACAAGTTCATGTTTATACTTCCTTCTCAAATATACCTTCTTGTTCTACATTTTTATTTTGAGTTTTAAGTATTATATCAATCTTGTTCAAATTTCCTTCTTTAGCATAGTTCACTACACCCTTCTTTTAAACCCTAATCACAACCCCTCATCAAAAATTTACTGTGGACATAATACTGTTCAACTCTACTTTGAGAGTTGTATTCAAACCCATTCACACCCATTCTAATGACTTGCGGTGAAAAAGATATTGATTATAGGTTGATGTACATGTTAGCCTAAGATCACATTCCACCATTTTATTTTGATACCTCACAATTGTAAAACTCTGACATATCTATGGAAACACAAGTATGTTAGACATCTCAAAAGTTTAAAACCCTTACATGTACAAGGTAAACACAATTATGTCAAGCATCCCAAAATTATGATTCTTTTAGAAGAACATGGACCACCCTAAAACTTTGACATTCCAAAACTTTAAAACTCTAACGTACACAAGGCAAACACAAGTATATCAAACATACTCTAACATTGACACCTAGAAAAAGAACAAGGACCACCTCAAAACTACATTACCCTAAATATTTAGAACTTTGATATATGCGGGGAAAATAAAAGTATATCAATCATCTTCTAACATCAAAACTTAGAACAATAACATTGACCACCTAAAACTCTAATATCTTAAAACTTTGAAACTTTGACATATGCAAGGAAAACACAAGTATGTTGGGCATTGCCTAACATATAAACCTCAAAAGGGAGTATGCAGTATCCTAAAAATCTGAAACTCCAAAATACACATGCAATATTATTTGGGGCTTTGATAGATGGCATTAAAATTTTCAAGGCAGCCTAGGAGACAAAGAGAGGTAAACCAATACATACAAGATTTTTGCCAAAAAAATTGCAAGAATCCTAACACCACCTATTATGTCTATCACATAATTATTTATAGAGGGTTACTGCCTCTAATCCTCATACCTATATGTTATCTTTAATTTTGGATCGCTTGAATTGTGGGATAATCTCTACAAAATATGTTTGTTTCACAACCCCCACCCTCTAGGCATGCATATTGAGGCATTTTTCAATTGCCTTCGTGCATAAATCAATCCCTCAAAAAACCCTTTCGATCAGATCCCTTTCTTGTCTTGTTATTTCAGCCAAGTCTTGGTTTTCTAGGAGTTAGTCATTTTTCATATCATGCAAATTTTAGGTTTTTTTCCTAACATTGCATGAATCCTTCACTACAATTTGTAGATTAGGTTTTAAGACCGAAACTGTAGGGTCAATCCACTTTGCATGTTTCACATGCAAATCAAGATTTAAATATCAATTTGCATCACCTTTCACAATAGGCTTATTAGTTTCTTATTGGGTATTGAAACTCGATCAACAAGTTTCATCAATCTAGAAATTGTCTAAGTTGCATATTAGGGTTTGAACCCCAACCTACATCATTGACCACTATGTTACAAGTTGTCGATTGAGTTTCAAACCCTGATTTTCATTTCCTTTACATCTCATACATGTTGGTTGGGTTTCAAACCCCTACCAACATCATTATTTGATCACTTAAAACAAACATTTCAATCAAAAATTGAAACCAATCAACACATTTTCCATTCATGTGTTTCAAATTTTGATCAGGTTTTGAAACTTGATTGACATCGTGGCCATTTACATCTTCAAGATGTAAATCGAGTTTTAAAACCCAATATACATCAACATCATTGCAAAAAATATAAATCAAACTTTAAAACCCAATTTACATCATCCTTCCATTTTACACGACCTTTTCATCTTTGCATACTTTTTGACCGGGTTATGGAACCCGAATTGACATAAATAATCAAGCACTTAGTCAATTTTTCATCCCCTCTTTTATTTTCAAAGTTTTTCTCTGACATCACATGAACTTTGTCAAGGATTTGTCCAACTCTAGGAATTCTCCAATTTAGTACTATAATATCCTTTCCAAATGCCAAATTCCACACATCAGGCCCTGATGAATCCAAAGTACGGGCTACCCTACAGCTACATGAATATTTTTTAAAGAAGGATGATGTCAATGAAGATGTATTTTTGGACACTTAGTTTATTTTGTGGTACTTGTTTTGTGGTACACATTATGCAATTTGGTTTTTATATATTACCTATAAATTAAAAACTTTAATTACATGTAACAATAGTACAAGTCAAAGTCTAGTAGGACTGTATTATTGAATAAGTCAAGGTTAGTTGTAATTTTATCTCATTTTTCTCATAGCCTCTCCTCTATAAATAGGAGTGTTATCATTTGTAAATATAATCTTATGGGAATACAACAAAACTTTCTCAATTAGATAAGTATCTCAAAATTTTGATTTTCAGGTGTAAATCCAATTGCAATCAATAAAGAAGCAATTTGTTTTCAATTTTTGTGTTGAAACAAATTATTATGTAATGATATTGTTCTTAGGTCTTTATTGTTACATTATCTAGAGTTGTTTGTGAGTATTTTAGTGTTGATAAGAGAGATTCAAACTTGATTTTGTAGTCTTTGAGTTGCACTATTATTTTAGGAGCTAGTGTTATGTGTTCAAATTGGGGACTTGTAGTTTTTGGACTTCTTTTATCCTCTATGTTTGTGTCATTGGGGTGTAGTATATGTTGGAGTCTTTGAACCGCACCTAAAAATCATTGTTGCTCCTAAATATTTATAAGAAGTCATGGAAAGTCTTTGAGATTTCATGATCTTCTTGGTTATATAAAGATTCTAGTATACTTTAGTTATTCTTTTGTTTACTCATTGTATATTGGTATTAATTCTCTAGTTGGTACTTAGTAAGTGTTAACACAAAATTATACACTCGGGCTTAGGTGGTGGTTAGCAACCTAAGCAACCTTGTGAAACATGGAAACAATCTCCAAGTGTGGGGCTTGAAATGAGAGATTGAGTCTCCAGAGAAGGTCAGCTTCTTTTACAATCAAGATGCACCTAAACTACTGCTTTTGAGGAAAAGGGAGAAGGATATGCTGAAAGGGAAATGAAAAAAGGGAAATGTGGTGATGTACCAAATAGATTTTTGATCTAATCCTTCAAATAACTACACTTAACTTCAATAGAACTCACAAAACTATACTACTATCTATATTTATCAACCTTAACAAAAATGAAAGTCAAGAATCAATACAACCAGGCAAGGAATATGGATATTCACTTAATAATATTAATTATCTGAGATTAACATAATCATATAGTGCTACAGATGATGAAATACATCCAAATAGATAAGGGAGAAACACTACACAAGCTTATTCGGGTCGAAAGTAGATAAAACAATAGTAATTTCTATTGAATAAGGCAAATATATCTACATAAGAGAATTTTGTAAAAGAACTAGAAAAAGAGATCCCTAGAGAATGTACAAAATTTGCCTTTATAGGGTTTAGGCATAACCCATATTTTGCGTTTGAGTTCAAACTCCAACCACATTGGATTTAATGTTACATATGCATAAATAAATAAATATTAAAGATGAAAATCTTATCTCTGTTACAACTTAAATCAGGGAAGTGATAGAAAGGGCCAAATGAATGCATCCAACAAATGGAAGGAATAAATCTTATCCTTGCAAATAGTAAATGAGCATGGGGATACATTGGCGTCATGATTATAGAGTCAAAGAATCATCTTGACATGTTGATTAACCAAACCTGATAACATGTCATGGCTGCAAATAATCAAATTGGGTCACTAGCAAAAAATGTTAAAATGGGATAACACAACATGTTAACTTACCTTGTAGCATTGGGAATGCAGGTCCAGGTACTAGAACCAAAGGGCATACTCAGAGGAAGATCCCTGAGAAGCCAAAGGAGTTGAAAGACCTGAAAAAAGCAATCCAGAAGATGGAGGAGCTGAAGATGAAGGAGGACAAAATGATAAACAATTAGTTTTGTCCAGTTGGTTGTTGGGTGTTGCTAGATCTATTTTTCTTTGCTTTTGTTGTTGTTTCTAGTGTTGTTTTGGGTCATGCTTTGTTCTTTCCAATAGGCGTCTCATTTTGGAAAAAATTCATGCTTTATCTTTTAGCTATAATGTAAATGGTTTCGGGTTCCATTCAAAACATGTTTTTACCTTATTCAAAAACTTACCTTGTAGCATCGACACGTTGACTTTGTTATTTCGCAAGGACCCCTAGCAAGATGTTATGAAAACACGAAAGAAACTAGGACCATTGATCAACATAAAGATGCATGACATAAATTTGATAAAACATGGCAATATCATGGCCCACATCACTTAACAATCGAACGACATGGATCCATGTAGAAAAATCAGGCTGGATTCACCATTTCACAAGGTGCCATAAAGGAACTCTGCGAAACCACGAAAAATGGGATAACATGAAATGTTATCCTACTTGAGATTTTAATGAAACAAGGGAAAAGCTTCATCAAAAAAGCTCATCGATAAAACAAACATGTCGATGAAGTATTTTTTGACTTTGGCGATCCTCCATCTTACATTGAAATCATATTTTGGTAAGACTTTGCCTACGTTTCATCGATGACATATTGTAGATAACACAATATGTTAGCTGCTGTGAAATTTGACATGTTATCCCACCTGAAGCAGAGTTCAACCCATAATGAAGATTTCTTAGATCACTTATTTGTGTTGGGTTGAATGGTGGCAAAAATAGCCAACAGTAACATTAGTCTTAAAGGAGTGTGCTAAAGAGAAAACATATATTCCAAATTAAGAAAATATGATGAATGTCCCACCCCATTGTCAAGCTTAGCGTAAATAGAACTAGTTAAGTACTTGATTGAGTTTAGTAGCAATAAGAAGGGTGCCTCCCCTTTGTGAGATGAGAGATTTTATATCACACACTGTGGCTAAAATCACCATTTTGTAATTGATTGATTTAAGTTGATTTCAAAATATTCACCCAACACTCTTGTATAGACTAGTTAAAGAATAAATTTTATAGAAAGCTCATCAATCAAGAAAAATAATAATATTAAAATTATATATTAAAAATGAATAAATTAAATTATACAACTAAATCCTTTGAAAAAAGAAGATAACATATATTCATACCCCAATCAAATAAATTTGAACATCATTCTCATAAAATGATTTGTTATTTAAAGAAATACTAAAAGATACGTATACATCTTTTTAAATAGAAGTTCAAGTTGACCAAAGAATATATTTTATAGAAATTCATCAATTAAGAAAAAAATTAATATAAAAAGTATGTGTTAATATAAATTGATCGATATAATTAAATCTTTTAAAAAAGAAGATAACATAGAATTACACTCCAACCAAATAAATTTGAACATTATCTTTATTTTAAAAATATATACATCTTTTTAAAAAGAAATTCAAAGTGAACTCTCTCTATATATAAGAATAATTTGATTAAAAAAAGTTTCTTGTTATAAAGTACTAAATCACATAACCCAATTTCTATAATCAAATATATTCAATTATAGAATCAAATCCACCCGAATCAAATAAATGGTTCTTAGTAATTTTTTCTTTTAAAACAAAACGAAAAGATAAATAGATCTACATATTTTAAAGCGACGTTCCACCCAAAATTCAACACTTATTTCAGATATTCTTCAAAAGACTGAGATTGCATTTCACATTTAAAAATCTTCATGCGTTCACACGGCCATCAAGTTCCCTCTCACTGACTAAATCCAAAATCCAAATCTAAGAGACACTATAAAATATTATAAACACAGCGATTCGACTATATGAATAAATTCTTCTAATGTCCCACTAAAACAAACAAATTTCTGCCTGAAAACACGAAGGATCTTTTACAGAAGTACAAAAGTCGTAGTCAAATTAATAGGAAAATGCAGCTTTTGGAACAGTTGCAGGTTAATTTGCCCCTCGTGAAGACTCAGTTAGTTCTTCCCACAGAGAAGAAGAAGGTCGGTCTGGTGTTAGTGGACATCGTCAATGGCTTCTGCACAGTTGGCTGTGGCAATCTGGTATGTTGTTTATTTCTCTTCAAAATTTGATGGGTTTATGTATCTGAGCCTGTGTTTTTAGGATAACTAACTAAATTTGGTGTAGATGGGTTTGGCATTGATTTGATGGCTGTAATGGGTTTTTGCTCAGAAAAAATTCAAAGGGTTTGAACCTCTTTTGCAATTAGAGAAGGGTAGGCCAATTTTTGGTTTTTCAATTTCGTTCGTAGTTTTGCGGCATTCATCTTAACTATTACCCCAAACTGTACTGGCTTTGCCGTTTTGCCAGACCGAGACATGCAAACAAAGAAATATCATTATCTCTGCTCAATTATTTTGTGGGCATTGTGAATTTTAGTTTTTGGGCAAGGGGGAGGATCGAGGGTTGATCTCTAGAACACATGCAGTCTTTGGACCTTAAATTGAGATTTTCTTTGATGAGAGTATACAACTTGGCATTAAGTAGCTTGCAGAAGATAACACTGATGGCATCAAGAGATACCTAACTGAGATCTTGAAAGTTGGGAATCCAACTCTTGTTCATATAAACTTCATCATATGTTAACAGTTATGGGGAGAGGAAGTTTGCCAGCATTTAATATTTTAATTTGCTTTGTGGTATTTTATTATAGAATGTTGAGTGTCCCAAGTTAATTCAGCTGGACTCTCTCAGAGACTGGATGTAACCTGTCATGTCATGCACTGCAGTGACCAACATCTTCATCTCTTCATTCTTTTTCTGACATTTGTTAAGTGATTAACTCTGACCCTTAATAGTGTTTAATTGCTAGAATTCAAGTTAACATCTTTCCTAGGTTATCCAAGTTGGTCAATTGAAATTTGTAGTATAGGTAATTTTGTTTTGTATTTGACCCTTCAGATTCCACGTAGATTGGTAATTGACTGATATGCAAATTGAATCAGTTGAATAATAGTTCAGTAAATATTTTACTTTGTTATAGATAACGTGACTTGCTGGCATGGCCTCCTTTGTGCCTTTGGCACCCTCTGAGCAATCTAGGTATGGACCATTAGCATAGTCATAAAATTTCAGGACTACTACGCATTTCTGTTATTTAGAAGTGCAAAAATCATGATAACATGACTTTGGGAATAAATCAGTAATAGAACTTGTAGAAAGGCAGCATTTTCAAGCTACCAGTTTGTAGAAAATTGTAATGGTTTCATATTACTCTGTTACTAATCATGCCTTGAAATAATCCTGTTGGATTAGCGAAAAACTATGATGCTTAGTTCATTTTATGCTAGTCCCAAATGTGATTTTCTACTTTTAACCCAATGAAAAATTAGTAGGTCTTTGGGAATAACAACAATTAATATGATCTCCTTCTTGCAGGCTCCCCAACACCCCAATCAACAGATAAATGTTATGGTGGAAGAGAGTGTGAAGCTGGCCAGAGAATTTAGTGCTCGAAAATGGCCAATGCTGGCATTTCTTGACACGCATTATCCAGATAAGCCAGAGCATCCTTATCCTCCTCATTGCATAGTAGGAACTGGTGAAGAAAATCTTGTTCCAGGTTTGATTTAGCTTTTTAGTATTAATATTGTGGAATTTCTTTTCTTGGTGGAAAAAAGGTTTTACTACTGTTTGAATTGTTCTCTGCTAGTCTTTGACCCTTTTGAACTTTTGATTGGTTTGAAAATCTCTGGTTTGGTTTATTTGCATCTTCTAAGTCGATTTTTGTATGAGCTTTGTGAGTACAATGTCATATGGCAACATTTGAAGTATAAACATAGCTATTGGTAGTGACTTGTATGATATTTGAACACAGTCTTTATGTCTTTAAAAAGGAAAAATGGGTCCAGACTTTTTCTCCCAAAACAAATCTCAGAGTAACTTTAGAACTTAAGGTTTACTCGTTGCAAGTTTTTTGTGGAAGCCCGCAGTTAGAGCTGATAGAGGAAATGAGATAATATGAGGGTTTGTTTTCCTGTTAAATAGTCATTTGCTGCTGATATTGATAATTGAGTATGATTTCAGTGGATTTTTTTTTCACTATTTGTGCAGGATGTAACTCATCACTTGGGCCTGTACTTTGCCAAGTCCAGGGGGGCTAAAATTGTGGACAAGGTCTCGTTCATTTAGAGAGTACATTTAGAATTTTAGTTTTTTTATGCTTCCTGAGCAGATAGCATAGTTCAAATTCAATTCCTCTGTATAACACCCTTTCATAAGGATATTTTTGTATTCCTTTGTATATAGTTATAAATATGAAATGCTTAAAAGTCTGTTCCACTTCATCAAAGCTCATGGGAACCCACTTGAGTCACTCAAAGAAAGCATTTTTCCATAGCATAACTTATCTATTTTTTATAGCCTTGGCTATAAAAAATGGGCTCCCAACCA
Source organism: Chamaecyparis obtusa (assembly GCA_027943335.1). Taxonomy (NCBI): domain Eukaryota; kingdom Viridiplantae; phylum Streptophyta; class Pinopsida; order Cupressales; family Cupressaceae; genus Chamaecyparis; species Chamaecyparis obtusa. Next base: position 2,752,731 of record BSBK01003299.1, read on the forward strand.
GTATTAACCTATGGTCCCCCACGTTTTGGGGATGGCGGGACGTGATTTCTGTATGGGGGTACTTTTAGGCCATTTTTTAGAGGTGGCAGGGACAGCTATTAAAAAATAGGGAAACTTTTAAAAGTAAAGAGAAATTTCAAATATTCATATCATGACATCGATAAAGTACTCATCATAGACATTGCAGAAGCTTAATTATTTAATACATTAGACTTGAATAGAGATTTGACATTCAAATGCTTTTTCCTTGTTCTTAATTTGGATGAATCGATACCTTTGCATTAATAAAGCCCAATCACCTCTTCTTTAAATATCATACTTCCACAAATGGATGTGAGAAATCTGAAATGGAAATAAGATATAAGTCGGTTACCTCCTCAATTACTTCTTGTATTTCATTCTTCTTCATGATTGAAGTACCACTGTTATGATGCGAGTATGATAGCTTCTTGATGCTAGGAGCAATGAAGCCATCTTTTGATATTTTATCCTTGTAAACTCTTCCATATATCCAATGGAAGAAAACATGTATGAGGCATGATCATAAAAGTACCAAGCTATGCTGATTTGAAGGCTTCCATTTATAAAAAAATAAGCCTAGGTTGCTTATTGGAAGAAATAATGATTTGCATGCTTTCCTTTATTCAATAACTAGCTGCCCAAATAACTTTTCTTTCATCTATGAATTCTTCTCTTGAACCATGGAGTATACTAAGCACCATAATTTTATCTTCGACCATGGGATTAAATTCCAAGGAGTAATTCATAAATTGGGAATATTGGACTCCTTGAACTTCTCCACATAGAGATGGGCGTGTATCATGATCCCTTGCACTGAAGTTCTGAAGTAAAACAAAATATGTCACCTTTTGCATTTTTTTAATAAGGAGAAATATATGTATTGTCCCCTTTTTTTATCGGACACAAGCTTGGAAACTTGTTAATATATTTTAATATATTGGATGAGTTTTCTTCATGGCGCTAATATGGTCTATTAAATATTTAGATCATTCTTATGTTTTCTAATATGTCAATATCATATCTTATGTTTATAAATATATATTATTTATTATAGCAATATACTCTTTAATATCCATTTAATTACTTATAAGATTTAATATTACTTATTTCAATATTGTCGATATTTTACTTGTTTAAAATTATATGTTTAATTTAGTCTTTTAATTAATTAGTCATAACATTGATAATGAATATTTATAATCGAGTTAATTTGGAAATTTACACAATAATTTTATCTCGACTTAATAATAATTATATATATGTGTGTATTTAATTATTGTCTAAGGAGATATACAAATAATTGAACAATTTTTAAAAAAAAAGGAAAAACAATAAATTAAAATAATATGTGATGAATATTTAAAATGACCTTTAATTAAAAATCTTGGTAACACCGTAGAATACAATATAATTCATCATAGAATAATTAAATAAACATCGTCAAGAATAATTAAATCATGTATAATAATAAAAATCCACGCATTAAACAATTGTCATATAATTTATAAAAGAATTATAAAGATTAGTATATAGAGGGTCATGACAAAGATGTCAACACCTTTATTAGTTGTGAATCAATTTTTTCAAAAAGAATTTACATATTGTTGAAGGAAAGTGTTTTCAATTTACATATTAATGAAGGAATATGTTTTCAATTGTCAGTACTAGTATTCTTGCATCATCGAGATGACTTGCTAATCCAAGAAGTCTACTATTCCAAATTGTAAAATGAATGTGTTTTCCATTGTCAATACTTCTAATCTTGCATCTACAAGATGTCTTGATGATGGAAGAAGTCTAGTATTCATTATTGAAAAAGGAATGTGATTTTAATTTACATATCATTGAAGGAATGTGTTTTCAATTTACATATTAATGAAGGAATGTGTTTTCAATTTACATATTAATGAAGGAATTTGTTTTCAATTGTCAATACTATTATTCTTGCATTGTCAATATGTCTTTCTAATGAAAGAAGTCTACTATAACTAATTGTAAAGGGAGTTTACTTTCCATCTTGAATACTACTAATATTGCATCAACAAGATGTCTTGATGATGCAACAAGTCTAGTATTCCTAATTGAAAAAGGAATGTGTTTTCAATTCTAAATACTAGTTGTCTTGAATCATCAAGATGTCTTGATGATGCAATAAGACTAGTATGCATAATTGAAAAAGGATTGTGTTTAAAATATTATATATTTAGGGGAGAGGATCCATAAAGTGTGCATCCTATCTTTCGAGGTACTACATGATAGGCCTAGTTGCTCACAGAGTTTGCAACCCCAAATCAAGATTTCTTTCGATGACTCGTTCATATGCCACATCATTAGACCCCTTTCCTCAGATGTGTCCAAAGACCCCCTTTCAGTGCCTCAACTAGGACGTACATAGACCCACCATTGAAAAGTATTCTCCCTTCGATCTGTAGTGGACAGGGTGGACTTGTGGCATTCAGTCACATGGCCACTGAACCCACTATCAACATTGCCTTATCTTACTGCCAACACCTTACACTACAATGTCCTACCACATTTAATATGTGTCACCTCTCCTTAATTGCACCATCTTGGTTACATGAATTGATGCATATACCATTTACAATACCTGCCTCCTCCCAAATGAGGCTATCGTTCATTCCTTTCTACCCCACCCATTATGGAGTCTTCAATTTGTTTGGGACTAAAATGTAAGTGCAATAAAATAGTGCAACTTCGCCATCAAGGGTCCATTCAATGAAGACACTATACCATTTGAAGACCTTAATACTCATGAATTGTGCTACATAGTCCATTCAATTTGAATCTAACAGTGCAACAAAGTTCAAGAGCATAAATGTTTTATACAACAACGTGTCCTCATTGAGGTTTAGAAATATAATTGAATATTAAAGTGAAATGAATTGAAATAAAAACATCTATGGCCATGTTGTATGGTCATGTAGATTTTGTTGACATCATGGCCCAATCATCACATTACATGTAAGATATTTTATCAAGGTGATATTTGAAGTTAGGATGTTCACATTTTGGTCCCCCAACCCTATAAAATGTCATGCACATACATACATAGGTGTGTGTACATGCACATACATACACACACACACACATACATACATATTGTTCTTCCAATTACAATGTTAATAGGTTTCATCATGCGTGTGTGTGCGCGCATAAAGAAACATGCACACATTCCCACTGTTCTTCTAATTTCAATGAACAACATATTTTTGATTTGGATTTTCCAACTCAATGGTGTAGGTGGCAGACTACTTGTGCAATCTAAGTTGTACTCACTTCAATTTGCCTACATGAGCACATTACAAAACTTTATATTCTCTTATATGTTTACCATAAATTATGTTTTTAATATTTACCTACAAAAGTATTGATTTGTATATTTAACAATCAAGGGAAGTAAGGAGAGGTGAAACATCGTAAATGCAAGTGTCTATTAAAGTGTAAGGTGACAGTGCATGTTCAAGTGTAAGGTGTGTGTGAGAAGTAAAACTAAAACAATTGAAATTGCAAAAACTAAAATAGTGAAAGTATAAGCTGTCTATGAATAATCTTATCCAAACACTAGTTTATACACATGCTTGAGAAAAATAACTTTACTTATATTAACCATATTTTAACCCTAATCGTAAATCAATTATTTCTCCTATAATTGTAATTGGACCATATTAACAACTCCTAAAATGAAATAAAATGAAATTGGAAACTAACCATTAACACTAAAATTAAAATTAAATTTGCATATAATAGATTTGTATTGGTTTGCATATAATTTTATGAGACCACACTTGATCTACGGGTCTTAGGAGTTCCTTAGATATGCTCAAAAAATGGTTTGGAAATCAATACATGCATACTATGTCAAATTAAAATTGAAAGTGAAACAATTCTATATAATTATAAAGTTATATTAAACCTACAGACAACATTCATAGGCCTGAGCATAATTAAATTAAACCTAGACGGAAAGAGATGAGAGTGATATAAAAGTTTTAATGTGAATAATTAAACATAATGGGAAATGTAAATGTCCAAACTACATTACCTATAATGAGATCTCATTCCATTTGCCTACAATTGCAGAAAAACAACAAGATTGTGACCCAATCCTTATGATTGATCACCAAATCAGTAACCATTTTCAAGAGAGGTAAGGAATATTTCACCGGACGTATGTCACAAGATTGTGACCCAATCCCCCATTAGCTAATCATATGGTTTATGTCTTATATTATTACAGCCTAAGGAATACACCAAATGTACATTGCAGCCCTAGAAAGGCATCAAAAGCACCTTGTGATTAGGATGTTGCAAAATTACTCGAAAGTAGAAAGGATTGTACGTGACTACTTCCATATCTTCAATTGCGTCTATGTCAACTTCATTTGTAGTAAATTTATCGACATGCCTAATTACAGGGTGCTTTCGATGCCTTTAATGAACTTGAGGAAAGGTAAATGAAAAATATATGCATAATATGTTTACCATTACATATAATCTTCTAGAAGTGGACACTAGCCATAGAATACAAAGTGCTCTGCAGTCCTAAACAAAAGTGGTAACAACTGATCATACAAGTGGCCATGGAATATATGTATATATTTACATAATACAATTCAGTCAAGTCCTAAAGAAATACAATTCAAAGTGTATTACAATCCTATAAAACTAAAGTTGAAAGTGCATTGCAATCCTAAATCAAATGTGCATTGCAATCCTAGAAAGGCATTGAAAGCCACTTTGTAATTAAGGGTGTTGTAAAATATATAGAAAATAGATAGGATTGTAAGACACTACTACCATGTCTTCAATTATGCTCGTGGAAACTTCATTTATGTCGATTCATGTTAATTAGTATCACCTAAAGGGGCTGGAAAAACCAAAAACATAAGCATAATAATTACCTTTGAAAAGTAACGTAAAAAAAATAAAAGAGCATGAATCTTAGGCTGAAAGCAAAGGTCCAAGGGGGTATGTTTGTTCTAGAAGAGTTCTCTGAAGCTTGATCACAGTCTCATCCTTTATTTACAAGAAAATTATTTGACAAACTAAGTGAATACAAAATTATTTGACAATTTGTGTTTCTAGATAATGCCAATAAGAATCCTCACTCTATCTTAGAACATCTCATAGTTTCTATATTCAAAATGAACTATAACATTTCATTGCTTAAAATTAATCCACTAGTATTGGATAATCTATACCCATAAGTTTGATCAACAGGGAATCCAAATCAAAATGATGTGAACATGTAAAAATTTCTCACATATCTACATAGTCAAATGAGATGACTTTGATCCAAAATGCTATGAAGATTAATATAGAACAAGATACAAAGACAATAATGACGGGATATCATTGATGATGTGGTTGTCATGGAAGATAAGATGAATGTCCTATAAATAATAATTCAAATTTGTAACACGAGACTCCACAAATAATAGTGAATATTCATTAAGCATTAGCATTTCAAGGAGACCCTTATTATGCAATAATATTTTTTAATTTTCGATCCAATGAAGGGCTTGGTTAGAATCAAAATTTGACATATGTTAGAGAAAACGAAATGAAATACAAATACTATGAAAAGGGTTTTATGCAATTTCAAAAAGCCACAATTTACATAGTTAACAAACTCTTTATGAAAATATATATAGCTTAAAGTCCTCAAATAACTGCATTGAATAATACATAGAAATCATCAAGAAACATGAAGGAAATTTATAAGTAAATCATGGGTGAATCTCAAAACCCTTGAAAGATTTTTTATGTACTTATGTCCAAAGATACAAGTTCTTGAGTTTTGTCATCATTCTTTACAATATGTGATATAAATATTTAAAGAAAGGAAACAATGTCGAGTCCCTAGGGTTTAAGTAAAAGACCAGTGTTTATCATAAACATGAAACCCTAAAAGTGTGCAATAATACATTTTAACTCCAAAATACATAAATCAAAACCCTAAAATTAGAGCTCAAAATTGCAAAGAAACTCCTACAATTTCCAAATAAACCCCCCAATCATGTAATAGTATAAAAACACATGATATAGCACTCTAACAACAATAAAACACAAAAAAAACTATGGCAATCTTTATAACCATCTAGCAAGCCCAAATGAATAAAAACTTGACCCAACTGAGGACCAAAGTTACAGGGTGTGGAGAAGAAAAGATTTATCAATGTTCTTAAAGAAACATTCAAACCAGAAGTTGCATAACAACAACTTCCATGAATGAAACTAGCAAAATGAGCTAACCGAATGTGATTGTGACATCAGAGCAGAGGAGTACATTTCCCTTTTGTAGATGAAAGTGTTCATGAACACTATAGATTGTGCTCATAAACACAACAACGCAAAGGACAAGTACTCAACAAGACCAAATAATTGTCTTTTCTTGTTAATTGGTGGCCTTAGTGAGAAAATAATCCTCAACTTTATCAAAGACCGTCCTTTTTTTCTGCGTTGCATGTAGTCCCCATGCTTGATGTAGACGAAGACACTCACTACACTTGCAAAACAAGCTACAAATCTAGGAGATATACCGTCTATTTGAAATAATCAATGCAATGGAAATGGAAAAAACAATTGAATTTGAAATATACGAAAGGAAACTAGTAAAATACCTTCATGCAAGCAAGATAGGATTGGGACCTCTCCTAATTTGTCCTAAATTTTTCCATTAAGGTTCGGATTGTAATGTCCATGATAGGATTAGTCATTTTATCTCATTAGATTTAGTTATCTTTAACACTCATATCCAACCTTATTACTATTTTAACTCCATGAAGGGAAGCGTAAACATTATCCAAGGTGCCTAGAGACCAACTGCAATGGGCTCCCTCAAAGTTTACAGGTCCAAGCCCAAACTATTGGGACGCTGACCCCCACCTTATTTTGGGACAGATAGCCATTGCTTGGATTTAGACAAGCCCCTCCTTGGTAACACTTTAGTCTTCCTTCTTAGCTAAATAGTAATATAGGTTCTATATATCTGTTCTTATTCTATTTTGGTTAATAGATATATATTATCAATGTAGATGTTTACTCATTTATGAGTGCTATATATATATAAATATATATAAATAATCTTGATTATCAATAACGATACATATTGATTGCATTATAAATATATATTAATTGTTATTATAAGAACATATATATATATATATATATTCTATTATAAACATTGAATATACATTTCTGAGTTTATGCTTATTTCTGTATAGGTAAGACCATGTATGGGTCCGTCACTCATAATAGAATTTAAATATATTATTCAACAGTCAGAATTACTGCTTGATTACTTGCCAGCAATACTTATTCCTTTATGATGAGTAACAAATGTATTTATAATCTTAACTATCCTCATTATTAAATAACAGAATACTGAACATACCCCAGATATATATGATTCCGATATATATAAATATATATGCCCATAGAATTCTGATTTTGTTATTATATTTAAATGTTGTATATATTAATTCATATATATTTATGATTCTATATGTATATATATTCTGATTTCACTATTACCAATATATATAGATCCCTTTGTTGAACACCTATCGTATTTAATTCCTTGGTCTGCGTATACTTCTTATTGATCGTTTCCTATCTATGTTTCTCCTGGTGTCTTTCTTCATCTGCTTGTTGCCATTTTATATCCCTACCATACACAGGATGTGCCTCTTGATCGCATCTCCCAGGCTTAACAAATTATAGTTTATTTGTCATATTATCTTCCATGTAATCTGCCAAAGTGGGTTTGAGTTTAGACTTGCATAAGATGAATTATCGGCATGGTTCAATCTTTGTTTTGTTTGCTATATTATTTATTAATTAATAATAGCTGTTGTTAGTTAATAATTATTAATTTTATTAATTAATAATTATCTGTTCAATGATTTATATATGTTTGATATATGCATTCATTTTTTACTTATTAATAATTATTTATCTATCATTTAATAATTATTTATTTAATAATAACATTGGTGTTTAATCAATTTATATTAAATAATATGTTCTTTTAATCAGTTAATCAATTTATTTATTAAATAATTATTACAGAAGGGGGATATTACAATCCACCCTTTCCAAATTTGCTTGTCCTCAAGCAATGTTCATTTTATACAAGTCTTTCACTTTGAGTGGTTGCACAACTGTGATATTTATAAATTCATGCCTTGAGACTTACTATCAATGGAATATAGAATCACATCTATTTGAAAATATGAAATATATGAATATATACAGACACGAAGTATACACGAAGCATACACACTAATGCATGAATACACGAAGCATACACATTGATGCAAGAAAACACAAAGCATACACATTATTAAATAATTTAATTTCACATGCTATCTATATTTCTTGTTGCTAAACTTGATCCAATATCACTTGTTCTAAGGAGAGAGGAGGTCTGAATATAATCCAAGGCGCTTAGAGACCACTTGATAGATTCCCTCAAAGTTTACAGATCCAAGCCCTCCCTTGGGACTTTTTCCCTCAAGGATTAGAGGGTCGCTGATCCCCACCCTATCTTGGGAACTATCCTTTTGGGATTTAGACCGCCATTCCTTGAATTGCTTTAGCCTTGTTTAATTACTAAGACAATATGAGGATCTTAGCCATACTTTTAGTATATTTACTTATTAAATATTTGAATATATATTCGTTGCTTATTTAATTATGTTTTCATGCTTCAACATTTCCTGATATAGTAAGATTTGTATATTAGAGTCTGATCCTTTTATTGACAAGGAAATGATTCATTAATTTCTATTTAACCTTCAGGATGGCAGGATCATAGCTCTGATACCATTTGTAATGTCCCCTGTTGGGACCTCTCCTAATTTGTCCTAAATTTTTCCATTAAGGTTCGGATTGTAATGTCCATGATAGGATTAGTCATTTTATCTCATTAGATTTAGTTATCTTTAACACTCATATCCAACCTTATTACTATTTTAACTCCATGAAGGGAAGCGTAAACATTATCCAAGGTGCCTGGAGACCAACTGCAATGGGCTCCCTCAAAGTTTACAGGTCCAAGCCCAAACTATTGGGACGCTGACCCTCACCTTATTTTGGGACAAATAGCCATTGCTTGGATTTAGACAAACCCCTCCTTGGTAACACTTTAGTCTTCCTTCTTAGCTAAATAGTAATAGGTTCTATATATATGTTCTTATTCTATTTTGGTTAATAGATATATATTATCAATGTAGATGTTTACTCATTTATGAGTGCTATATATATATAAATAATCTTGATGATCAATAACGATACATATTGATTGCATTATAAATATATATTAATTGTTATTATAAGAACATGTCTGTATATATATATATATATATATATATATATATATATATATATATATATATATATATATATATATATATATATATATATATATTCTATTATAAACATTGAATATACATTTCTGAGTTTATGATTATTTCTGTATAGGTAAGACCATGTATGGGTCCGTCACTCATAATAGAATTTAAATATATTATTCAATAGTCAGAATTACTGCTTGATTACTTGCCAACAATACTTATTCCTTTATGATGAGTAACAAATGTATTTATAATCTTAACTATCCTCATTATTAAATAACAGAATACTAAACATACCCCAGATATATATGATTCTGATATATATAAATATATATGCCCATAGAATTCTGATTTTGTTATTATATTTAAATGTTGTATATATTATTTCATATATATTTTTGATTCTATATGTATATCTATTCTGATTTCACTATTACCAATATATATAGATCCCTTTGTTGAACACCTATCGTATTTAATTCCCTGGTCTGCGTATACTTCTTATTGATCGTTTCCTATCTATGTTTCTCCTGGTGTCTTTCTTCATCTGCTTGTTGCCATTTTATATCCCTACCATACACGGGATGTGCCTCTTGATCGCATCTCCTAGGCTTAACAAATTATAGTTTATTTGTCATATTATCTTCCATGTAATCTGCCAAAGTGGGTTTGAGTTTAGACTTGCATAAGATGAATTATCGGCATGGTTCAATCTTTGTTTTGTTTGCTATATTATTTATTAATTAATAATAGCTGTTGTTAGTTAATAATTATTAATTTTATTAATTAATAATTATCTGTTCAATGATTTATATATGTTTGATATATGCATTCATTTTTTACTTATTAATAATTATTTATCTATCATTTAATAATTATTTATTTAATAATAACATTGGTGTTTAATCAATTTATATTAAATAATATGTTCTTTTACTCGGTTAATCAATTTATTTATTAAATAATTATTACAGAAGGGGGATATTACAGAATTAAGAAGAGGTGACACGTATTAAATATGGTAGGACATTGTAGTTTAAGGTGTTGATGGTAAGATAAGGCAGTGGTGATAGTGGATACGGTGTCCATGTGGACGAATGCCATAAGGCCACCCTATCCACTACGGACAGAAGGGAGAGGAATTTTTTGGTGGTGGACCTCTAGTCGAGGCACTGAAAGGAGGTCTTTTTAACATGTTGGGGGAAACAAACCAACAAGACACCTAGCAATATTCTGGTTAAGATGGTCAAGCCTTCAGTGAAAAAAAGACACATATTATCCGATTGTCAACTTACTTTGTTGAATTTCTAAAGAATAAAAGAAATAGAGGATGATAAAATTATAGTGAGCTTAGATATTATCTCTTTACACTAAGGTGTTATCCCTTCATATAGGAATTAATAGAGAGAATTCTCGATTCCTTTTCATTAAATTTGAAGTTACATAAGAAATAAATAGATTGTACAAACTTGAGATATAACATAATATTTTTTAACTCATATTAACAACATTGTAAATAAAATTAAATTTATTTAAATATTAATAATAATAACAATCTAATCTCGAAAGAGTGACAATTCTATTGTTTATGAGATTGTAGGAAGAGAAATAATAGATATAAGAAAAATTCATAATTTTATAACAAAATTCTAAAGCATTAAGCTTTCACGTGAAAGTTTTGGAAGTATCAGTGTTTGACATTTTGCAAGAGCGAATTAAAAACTTTGCTTATAACATGGTGGGCCAAGATCCATAAGACTAGACTTTTGTGAAGGTGGAAAAGGATTGATGTTAATATTTCTTATCAAATTCTTTAACGTTTTTCTTAGGGCTTACAGTTGTATTATTCCTTTTTTAATTTCTATACCTTAGTATCTTAGATAGCATGTGGAAACAAGATTAAAAAAACAAATCACAAACTCCAAAGAAAGAAAGAGATGTGAAGTGTAAGTAAATATGACAATGCAATTAGAAAATTCAAATTTGAAATCTTCAAGATAAAAAATTAAGAGTGTTGAGTAAGTTATGTTCACAAAAATATAAAGAAAATAAATAAATAATTAAATAAATACATAAATCAACATTCAATTGATTTAAGTATTAAGTGCTAAAATAAATATCTGAAATAACCACAATAATTAATTAATGATTATAGGTATTGAGCTTTTGCAATCAATGATGTATAAGTGATGTTGATGTCATTCTAGATTGATATAAAAATATTTGCTTCTAGTTGATATGTTCCTCATAATAATTTATATTATCTCAAAAACATGTAAATCAATCATCTATATCTAAAGGTCAATCCCAACTACCAAGAATGTAATGTAAAATCTTTAAAATAATATATTGGTGTGAACTAACATAATAGAAAGTGTGGTAAAGAATCTATTTGCCTTCACTTTCTAGATATTTGAATTTGTTAAGGTGGTCTGTAAAGATACCATTGAGAATCTTGCCAACTCAATAGGTGAAAGAGTTTTCCTAGGTCAAACACCACGATGAACAAAATTAATGATATTGAGAAAGATTGAAGGCAACATTAATATAACATGGAAAGGGCCTAAATGGTGTTTGTAGACATCTAGAAATGACTAATACATTTTTATCTTACCATTTCATTACGATCTCATAAATTCCCCTATCAATATTAATTTTAAAAATTAATTATTTAATCAAACTAACATTTTCTCAATTAAATAATTTGTAAATATTTAATTAATGTATAATCTCTTTTGCCTCTAATATTAATTAAAGAATAAAAATTATTTAATTAATTCATCTTTTGGTCCACTATAAATAATTTTCAAAAAATATTTAATTAGCTAACACTTCCTTCAAATTAAATAAATTTTAAATAATTTATATAATTTTCCCCCGGACAAATAAAATAAATGTTTTAGTTATTTCCTTTATGCATTACACTCTTTTTATCCTTCCACCTCATCAATCCTTGTGCTAATTAGCCATAAGGAAAATCTTTTTCTTGTATTGCTTATGTGCATTTTTTCATATTAAAGAGGGAAATCATGAAAATCACAACCAAGTTAAAACAAACAAAAATTTCTTGGATGTAAATTTATACATGTACATTCAACATTTTCTATTCACGAATTGAAACATAGTTGTATCTCTTCCCAAATGAGCATCTCTTGCTAAAATTGAAAATACTAAGTAAAATTGCACTTTTTTCAATCTGTAGCTCTAAACTACTCTTTGCAAAATTATGCTACACATTTATAGCTTAGATATATGATTTTGTCTAATCATGTTGCACATTTATAGCTTAAAACTACACTTTTGCAAAAAATTACCGCACACCTATAACTTGGAATAGCACTTTTGTGTTATCTTTATATGGTTTTTAATCAATATCTATCTTTCTAGAAAAGTTTCAAATCAAACACAAGATCAGATCTTCGCACAGTGAAGATAAGGAACTTTTAGACGAAAAACCCTCAAACAAGATTAAGATCTTGATGAGATTTGGACAACGTGATAAGGATCTAAGAAGCTTTCCATATCATTGCTTAAATTAATTGTAGTCTAAATTGGATGTCCTTTCTCTTTCACTTTCAATTTGATTTTTTCTTGGTTTCACAAGTCTATATTCCAAGTTGAAAAGTTGAGCTATCTTGTATTATTTTTGAATATATTTGCTTTTGAGTTTTTGTCTACTAGTGAGTTGGTGTATTTCACTTTTTATTCACTTTCTTGGGCACATAAGAGAAATGGTTGTTGATTCAAATCTTAATTACTATCTTTAGTTTCTAGTTGTTAGGGGCGCCAAGTTACCTCCTACATTTGTTATCCCTTGTAACATATAAAATGGTGAGAAATGCTAAGATATATCACTCACCAAATTATAGGTAAATACAGGATGATCCAAGACCTTGAAACATGAGGCAAAGGAAGCCAAGGAACATGAGGTAAAGGAAAGGATGATTGTAGAGAAAAGTAGGGATCTAGTTAGAACAAAGATGCTAATTAGTAAATCCACTCCCTTGTTACAAGGGTGTGCCATTCTATGGAAGATGCTCAACATAAACATCTCCCACTTTTCTACGGGTTATGATTGTTCACCTTCTTCACCACTTCTCACTTTTCATGCTATGCACGACTACCATGTAGGGATCCCACAATTTTCTTTCACTGGTAGATATCACAACACAAGTCAAAGTGAAGGTGTTAGAAGATAACAAACCATAGGGGATGAAAACATGGTTACCCTTGAAGCCTCAAGGGAAGCACTCACCTCTCCAACAACTTCTTTTCCTATTTGGTTTAACTGACTTATGGATGGTTTTTTTTTTAGAATCACAACACCAAAAATTCTATGTTCATGCATACTTTTTGATAGGTAGTATGCTCATTTTGCACAACTAATTGAATATGCAAACTACGGGATGTAATATGATGATTGAGACAAGATGTCGACACCTTTATTAGTTGTGAAGTATGCTGTTTGGAATTTACATATTGTTGAAGGAATGTGTTTTCAATTTACATATTAATGAAGGAATATGTTTTCAATTGTCAGTACTAGTATTCTTGCATCATCAAGATGTCTTGCTAATGCAAGAAGTCCACTATTCCTAATTGTAAAAGGAATGTGTTTTCCATTGCCAATACTTCTAATCTTGCATCAAAAAGATGTCTTGATGATGCAAGAAGTATAGAATTCCTAATAGAAAAAGGAATGTGTTTTCAATTTACATATTATTGAAGGAATGTATTTTCAATTTACATATTAATGAAGGAATGTGTTTTCAAGATGTCTCAATCATCAAATCTAAATACTAGTTCTCTTGAATCATCAAGATGTCTTGATGATGCAATAAGACCAGTATGCATAATTGAAAAAGGATTGTTTTTTCAATTTACATATTTAGGGGAGAGGAGCCATAAAGTGTGCACCATATCTTTTGGGGTACTACATGATAGGCCTAGTTTCTCATAGATTTGGCAACCCCAAATCAATATTTCTTTTGATGACTCATTCATATGCCATGTCATTAGACCCATTTCCTCAAACATGTCAAAAGGCCCCTTTTGGTTCCTTAACTAGGAGGTGCATGGGATCACCACTAAAAATTCTTCTCCCTTCCATCTGTAGTGGACAAGGTGGACTTGTGGCATTCAACCACATGGTGACTAAACCCGCTATCAACACCACCTTATCTTACCACCAACACAACACACTACAACGTCCCACCACATTTAATATGTGTCACCTCTCCTTAATTCCATCATCTTGGTTACATGAATTGATGCATATACCATTTACTATATTTGCCTCCTCGCGAATGAGGCCATCTTTCATTCCTTTCTATTCCACCCATTATGGAGTGTTCAACTTGTTTGGGACAAAAATTTAAGTACAATAACATACTAAAACTTCGCCATGCAGGGTCCATTCAATGAGGACACTATACCATTTGAAGACCTTAATACTCATGAATTGTGCTACATAGTCCATTCAATCTAAATATAACAGTGCAACACAAGTATAAATGTTTCAAACAACATTGTGTCCTCATTGAGGTTTATAAATATAATTGAATGTTAAAGTGAAATGAATTGAAATAAAAACATGTATGGCCATGTCGTATGGTCATGTAAATTTTTTTGACATCATGGCCCAATCATCACATTACATGTAAGATATTTTATTGGTGATATTTGAAGTTAGGATGTGCACATTCTATCCCCCCGCCCCTAGAAAGTGTCATGCACATACATACATATGTGTGTGTACATGCACATGCATACACATACATACATACATATTTTTCTTCCCATTACAATGTTGATATATTTTAGCCTGTGTCTGTGTACATGCAAAAACATGCATACATCCCTACTATTCTACCAATTCCAATGAACAACATCATTTTGATTTGGAGTTTCCAACTCAACGGTGTAGGTGGTAGACTACTTGTGCAAGCTAAGTTGTACTCACTTCAATTTTACTACATGAGCACATTACAAAAATTTCTATTCTCTTATATGTTTACCAAAAATTATGTTTTAATATTTACCTACAAAAGTATTGATTTGAATATTTAAAAATCAAGTGAAGTAAGGAGAGGTGAATGATAGTAAATGCAAGTGTCTATTCAAGTGTAAGGTGATAGTGCATGTTCAAGTGTAAGGTGTGTGCGTGAAGTAAAACTAAAACAATTGACATTGTAAAAACTAAAATAGTGATAGTATACGCTGTCTATGAATAATCTTATCCAAACACTAATTTATACACATGCTTGAGAAAGAATAACTTTACTTGTATTAACCATATTTTAACCCTAACCGTAAATCAATTATTTCTCCTATAATTGTAATTGAACCATATTAACAATTCCTAAAATGAAATAAAATAAAATTGGAAACTAACCATTAACACTAAAATTAAAATTAAATTTGTAAATAACATATTTTATTGTTTTGCATATAATTTTATGAGAGCACACTTGATCTACGGGTCTTAGGAATCCCTTAGACACGTTAAAAAAAAATAGTTTGGAAATTAATACATGCAGAGTATGTCAAATTAAAATTGAAAAGTGAAACAATTCTATATAATTATGAAATTATATTAAACCTACACACAACATGCATAGGCCTATGCATAATTAAATTAAACCTAGATGGAAAGAGATGAGAGTGATATAAAAGTTCTAATATGAATAATTAAAAGTAATGGGAAATGTAAATGTCCAAACTACATTACCTATAATGAGATGTCATTCCATTTGCCTAAAATTGCGGAAAAACAACAAGATTGTGACCTAATCCTTATGATTGATTACCAAATTAGTAACCGTTTTCAAGAGAGGTAAGAAATATTTCACCCAACTTATGTTGCAAGATTGTGACCCAATCCCCTATTAGTTAATCATATGGTTCATGTCTTATATTATTTCAGCCTAAGGAATACACCAAATGTGCATTGCAGCCCTATAAAGGCATCAAAAGCACCCTTTGATTAGCATGTTGTAAAATTACCCGAAATAGAAATGATTGTAAGTCACTACTTCCATATCTTCAATTGTGTCCATGTCAACTTCATTTGTAGTAGATTTTACAATATGCCTAATTAGAGGGTGCTTTCGATGCCTTTAATAAACTGGAGGAAAGGTAAATGAAAAATATATGCATAATATTTTTACCATTACAAATAATCTTCTAGAAGTGGACACTAGCCATGGAATACAAAGTGCTTTGCAATCCTAAACAAAAGTGGTAACAAGTGATCATACACGTGGTCATGAAATATATGTATATATTTACATAATGCAATTCAGTCAAGTCTTAAAGCAATACAATTCAAAGTGTATTATAGACCCATAAAACTAAAGTTCAAAGTGCATTGCAATATGAAATCCTAAATCAAACATGCATTGCAGTCCTAAAAGTGTTCACAACTATACAAAGTGCATTTCAATCCTAAAGCAAATGTGCATTGCAGTCCTAGAAAGGCATTGAAAGCCACCCTGTAATTAAGGGTGTTGTAAAATATATAGAAAATAGATAGGATTGTAAGACACTACTTCCATATCTTCAATTGTGTTCATGGAAACTTCATTTATGTTGATTCATGTTAATGAATATCACCTAAAGGGGCTCCAAAAACCAAACAATTATACAACAAGTTGTGGCTAACATGCCTTTCTATTTTCAAAATATTTTACGACATCCCTAAGTGCAGGGTGCTTTCTATGCCTTTAATGAAATTGAGGAAAGATAAATGAAAAACATAAGCATAATAATTACCTTTGAAAAGCAACGTCAAAAAAATAAAAGAGCATGAATCTTAGGCTGAAAGCAAAGGACCAAGGGGGTATATTTGTTCTAGAAGAGTTCTTTGAAGCTTGATCATAGTCTCATCCTTTATTTACAAGAAAAATATTTCACAAACTAAGTGAATACAAAATTATTTGACAATTTGTGTTTCTAGATAATGTCAATAAGCATCCTCACTCTATCTTAGAACATTTCATAGTTTCTATAATTCAAAATGAACTATAACATTTCATTGCTTAAAATTAATCCACTAGTATTGGAGAATATATTCCCATAAGCTTGATCAATAGGGAATCCAAATCAAAATGATGTGAACATGTAAAAATTTCTCACATATCCATATAGTCAAATGAGATGACTTTGATCCAAAATGTTATGAAGATTAATATAGAACAACATGTCTGACAATAATGATGGGATATCATTGATGATGTGGTTGTCATGAAAGAGGAGATGAATGCCCTATAAATAATCATTCAAATTTTTAACACGAGAGTCCACAAATAATAGTGACTATTCATCAAGCATTAGCATTTCAAGGAGACCCTTACTTTAGGCAATAATATTTTTAAAATTTTGATCCAATGAAGGGCTTGGTTAGAATCAAAATTTTACCAATGTTATAGAAATGGAAATGAAATAAAAACACTGTGAAAAGGGTTTTATGAAATTTTAAAAAGCCACAGTTTACATAGTTAACAAACCCTTTCTAAAAATTTATACAATTTAAAGTCCTCAAATAACTGCATTGAATAATACATAGAAATCATCAAGAAACATGAAGGAAATTTACAAGTAAATCATGGGTGAATCTTGAAACCCTTGAAAGAATTTTTATGTAGTGATGTCCAAAGATACAAGCTCTTGAGTTTATCACGATTCTTTACAATATGTGATAGAAATATTTAAAGAAATGAAACAATTTCGAGTCCCTAGGGTTTAAGGAAAAGACTGGTGTTTGTAATAAACGTGAACCCCTCAAAGTGTGCAGTAATACATTTCTACTACAAAATACATCAATTAAAACCCTAAAACTGGAGCTCAAAATTGCAGAGAAACTCCTACAACTTCCATATAAACTCCCCAATCATGTAATAGTATAAAAACACATGATATAAAACTCTAACAACAATAAAACACAGAAAAAACCATGGCAATTTTTATAACTATCTAGCAACCCCAAATGAATAGAAACTCGACCCAACTCAAGACCAAAGCTACAAAGTGTGGAGAAGCAAAGATTCATTGATGTTCTTAAAGAAACATTCAAACTAGAAGCTGAATAACAACTTCCATGCATGAAACTAGCAAAACGAGCTAATTGAATGTGACTGTGACATTAGAGCAGAGGAGTATGTTTCCCTTTTGCAAATGAAATTGTTCATGAACACTGTAGATTGTGTTCATAAATACGACGACCCAAAAGACAAGTCCTCAACAAGACCAAATAACAGATTAGAAAAATTGCAGAAACGAAAGGTATAACCCAGAATAACTACCTTTTCTTGTTAATTGGTGACCTTAGTGAGGAAATAATCTCACCTTGATTGAAGATCGTCCTTTTTTCCGCATTGCATGTAGTCCCATGCTCGATGTGGACGAAGACACTCACAACACTTGCAAAACAAGTTGCAAATCATATCGTCTGTTTGAAACATTCAATGCAATGGAAACATAAAAAACAATTGAATCCGAAATACGCGAAAGGAAACTAGTAAAATGCCTTCATGTAAGCAAGAAATACTAGCAACGAAGATAGAAGGTAATACACCCATTGGGAAGTTGCAGGGTGTTGTTGCACTATTAGGCGCTATTCACACTGTCTACACGTTCATAAGCTAGTTGGAAGCTTGGAATTTTTCCGCCGTTTACTTGTGGCATAATGCCACATTTTAAAGACAATTCAGCAGTCAAAGCGTGCAAATAAATGATTCCAAAATAGAGTACAATCTAGGAAAGCCAAAAATAGGCTGAGAATCTTTGAGGATACTGTATCTGCCTTTTGTGTGCTTCCTGTTTCCTGAGGGGGCTCTGCAAACAACAGAAGAAGGCAATTCAATGGGTGTTTCAAAGCAGAAATTTAAATGCTAAAGTGAGGAGCCTTAAAAGTTTTTAATCGCTTGATTTTGGGTGTTTATGTCTAATTAATAAATGGTGAGTACCCTAAGTTGATTTACTGTAAATTTTCACGGTCTGCTATAATCTGTCATGCACTAAAGTGTCCCACGTCTTTGTCTCATGCTTTTCTTAAAGTTATATCTGCTGATTAATTTTATCCCTTCCCAGACTTGACATGGAAAGATTTAGAAATTAAGCTCTTTCCTGAATCAGTGAAATCGATGAATTTAGCAGCATTTTTAAATTACAAGTTTGTAAACTGTTGTTCTGATTCCATATAAATTGATTATAGTTATGCATTGATATAATCCACTTGGATTAGAAAAAAGGTATGATGCTAAGCACTGCATTATACGTTGTCTCATTTCTGATGCCAAATTAACAATATTTGGGAAGAAAAAGTAATATGATCCTCCTCTGACAGGCACCTCAAGTCCCCAATCAACAGATAAATGTTATGGTGGAGGAGAGCACAAGGTTGGCCAGGGAGTTCAGTGCTAGAAAATGGCCAATACTGGCATTTCTTGACACGCATTATCCAGATAAGCCAGAGCCTCCTTATCCTCCTCATTGCATAGTAGGAACTGGTGAAGAAAACCTTTTTCCAGGTATAGTTTTATTGAGTTATTTTTTTTATTTATTTTCCTCAGGTAACATAATCCTTTATTACTATTTGATTTGATTTCTGCTGCTCTTAAGCATTTTCTTTGGTTTTCGTTGGCTGCTATGATTTATTTGCATATTGTAAATACATATTTGAATGAGTTCTGTGAAAATAAAGTCCTATCACAACATTTGATATATTGTTTTAGCAACTTGGATTGATCAGTTGATGTATTGTTTCAGCATCTTGATATGGTCTGTTATGATCAGAAACAGTTCTTTTTATGTTGTTTAGATTCTTAAGGCATCATGGGCTTAGATAAGAACCATCTATCTTGTTTATTCAGCTAATCCTTGGAGACCCAATGGGATCTTTTCTTTAGCATCCTGGGTATGATTTCAGCAATTTAATTTAATTTTTATTTTGAACACTTGACAGCCCTTGAATGGTTGGAGGATGACCCAAATGTAGTCATTAAACGTAAGGATTGCATCAATGGGTTTATTGGTAGCATACAAAAGGATGGCTCCAATACATTTGTTGATTGGGTGAGAGACAATGATATTCAACAAGTAAGTTTTGAAATGCTCTTGTTTGATTGATTGGGTGAGAGATAATGATATTCAACAAGTAAGTTGATTTTAATTTTAATTTTCTAATTTTAGTTATACCTAATATAAAATATTAAATAAGCCAAACAACTCTAGTTCACGATCAAGAGATCTTGGGTATTTTTCCTATCAGTTTCTTACACTATAATCTTTAAGAGATGCTAGGCTCAAATTTGACTAAGCATAGGTTAATTAGATAATGTCATCCATAAAACTGCAAGAGCAAAATTGGTATCTAATGACCTGATGACAATGGATAATAGTCCAAATTGCTTTATGTTTTATCTTTTATGAAATGCAAATATCAATAGGAATTCAGGAATCTGACCTCTTCTGCCTTTCTTTAATTGTTTCTCGTTTGCTACAGATTTTAAGCTTTCCCATTACACAAAATTTCTGTTGTCATTATTGTAATGCAAGTGGTATTTGACATTGCAGGTATTGGTAGCAGGCATATGTACTGACATATGCATGCTAGACTTTGTAGTAACTGTTCTTTCAGCAAGAAACCGTGGTCTTATTCCCCCTTTGGAAGAAGTTGTAGTATACTCCCAAGGATGTGCAACTTATGACCTTCCTCTCCATGTTGCCAAAAATATAGTTGGTGCATTTCCTCATCCACAGGTATGCAAACTACTTTCTAAAGATTACATCCATTGTTTCTGGAATGTGAATATAGTAAGGAGAAGTTATCAAAAAATGTTTGGAATCAAATTGGTTATTTGTGTTCATTTATTTCTTCTCGGTATTTTCCATAATTCTTGTGGCCCTAACTGTGGCATCAAAAGCTGTAATTGCCAGCTATACATTTATGGAATTATTGAAAGTCAAATTAGTAGGGCAAAACAACCTAGACTATATGCTGATTGTTCTAGACAGGATTTATAAATGTGTATTTGATAATTCTGTTGGTTACAATGGTAATTATGATAGTTCTATTAAGATTCAAATATGTATTTTTCGAGTCAAATTTATTGACTCATGTTTTATGAGTAACTATTGAATGGTAATGGTTTGTATATATATGATTCTTGCAGTTCATAATGTCATTGGGTATGTCACTGTGTGAGTTTATTTCCTTGATGTTTTGGATCAAACTATGTGATCCATTATCAGGAAGAAGAGAGGAAGACAAAAGAACTGGATAGTAAGATTGTTAGTAGACCAGGTTGGATAAATAGGAAAGGGTGAGAGGACACAAGGGCCAAGATGACGAGAGGAGAGAAAAAATGACAATAAACAAAATTATTAAATATGCATAAAGCACAAAATAAAAAAGCATATTTAGTAATTTTGTTTTTTTCAATTTTTTCTCTCCTCTCCTCACCTTGGCCCTTGTACCCTCTCACCCTTTCCTATTTATCCAGCCTGGTCTGCTAACAATCTTACTATCCTGCTTTTTTGTCTTCCTCTCTTCTTCCTGATGATGAATCACGTAGTTTGATATGAAACTTCGATAAAATAGACTTAAGCAATGATTACGAGAAGATATGCACGATAATGGTAATGTTTTGTCAATTCCAGCTCTCTTTTTTTTTTCCAAAATTCCTTAAAAAATTTTAATTACAAGTTTTTGAGAGACTAACTGAAGTGCTATATCCCTAATGAGCATGCAAGACAAACTTTATATGTCTCTAGGCATTCTCTCCAGACAAGATAAATGGGTTTAGATATTGTTCCTTAAGAAAAACATCGTCTCAATATCTCTTAAATTTAAGTGAAATTAAGTAAAAAGCTTTAAAAAAATCCAGTCCCTGGCATGATAGACTCTCAATCAAACTGTTTGTGGAAGTTAACAGACCTACCTGATGGGGGAAATGGGGAAATGAGATAATATGATAAATTCATTCAAATTAAAATGGTTATTTGTGATTATTTACTTACCATTTTAGTGCATTTCTCAATTCTGCAGGAAGTAACTCATCACATGGGCCTATATTTTGCAAAATCCAGGGGAGCTGAAATTGTGGACACGGTCTCATTCATTTAGAAAATATACATAGTATAATATGGTTATTTATGTATGCATCTTGAACTGATGGAACCTATTTAAATTCAATTGTTTTTTGTTTTTTTTGTTTGGTAAGGAATCAAGTATAGATTACAATGAAGTGGTGAACAAGCATGTATAGTTGTTGAATAGTAGAGTAGTGGTTTTTTAATTTGAAGGTTCTAGTATTGACTTTAGAGGGTGTGATTCCATTCCACATTCCACCTACATTTTATGTAATTTGTGTATCTTTTATATATGTAATAAATAAATAAATGTATTATTTGTCAAATTTTTAATATTTTATCTTTATTTATGCTTTTATACTTCATTCCATATGTCAATCTTATATGTGTCCAAGTGTCCAAACAACCATACATGATTGACTTATGTTTAATAAATAATAGACTAAAGAAATTGAATACACAAGTGGGAAAAGTAGAAGAAACATTTAATAGCATGTATGGACAAGCAATCAACACACAATCATAGATAAATAGATACCAAATATTGAGAAACACTTAATATACACATGCATATTAATACTACATTTGATCGTCTAAATATACTTTCAAATTCTGAAATCTATTTACGAGACTGGACCAAGATAGGAGGGGAAGTTAGATGCTTGCAACCTTAGCAAAAATATCTTGAGAGGTTACAACACAACTCCTTCCTAGACAAAATATTTTTGTTGTAATAGTGAATAGATTTCTACAAATCATGAGAATAATTTGAATGCTGCTTCTGAAATTGATTGTGTGAGTATTTTTCCCATCAACGTTTTGGATCACACTCCATGACCCATAATTTTTTCTCCTTATGCTTTCTCTCTTCATCTTGATTAAGGATCATGAAGTGTGATCCAAAACGTTGATGGAAAAAAATACTCACAATCGAATCCAAAAGCAGCATTCAAATTAGTGTTGTTCTAGTTTTAGGCAGCAAGTTTATAATGTAGTATACTATGGTTATATTGGACATGCATGTTGTGGATTGGATTGTAATCATACGAACATGACCACACTAAAGAAGATAGATAACATGACAACAAAACATTGTGATAGAACTAGAACATTCTAACTTTCATGTATTTTGCTTCCTATCATGATGTTGTCCTCTTCTTGCATTCTTTAGTTTATAATATGATCATTCTTAAATGGTTTATCACCTTGTAAGTTATATTCTAGAAAGAACACTGATTTCTTAACTAATAATAGATAAATTAGTTAATCTTGACTTAATATATTTTTTCACTTATGAGCTAGCAATATTTTGACTAAGATGGTTAAGACCTTAGTGAAAAAGGCTCTCAATCATCTGATTTTCAATTCATTTTGTTGAATTTCTAAAGAATAAAAAAGATAAAGAATGATAAATTTATAGCGAGCTTAGATATGGTCTCTTTACACTAAGATGCTATCCCTCCATATAAGGATTTGTAGAGAGGGCTCTCAAATCCTTTTCATTAAAAATGAAGTTACATAAAAGATACATAGATATTACAATTTGAACATAATTTTTTCAAATTTATATTAACAACATTAAATTCATTTAATTATTAAATATCAATAATATTTTGATTTGGAAAGAGTAATAATTTGTTTGTTCATCAAAATTATAGAAAGAAAAATAATAGATAAAAGAAAAAATTAATTGACAACAAAAGCAAACAAACAAACATATAATATACTAAAGAGAAAGTAATGTTTCCCTTATCTAATTAAAAAATGAATATTATAACTTTAAATTAGTTTTAAATGTAGAGATGTCAGATTGTACACCTCATTTTTATAATTACAAATTCATTAATTTTATCAAAAAAATTTAAAGCATTATGCTTTCACATGATACTTTTTGGAAGTATTCGCATTTGACCTTCTTGGAAGAGCAAATTAAAAAAACTTTGCTTACCTATATTGTGGAAGTATCTTGAGATGGAAAAGGGCGGCCCAAGATCCATAAGACTATACTTTTGTGAAGGGGGAAAAGGATTCATGTTAATATTTCTCATCAAATTCTTTAACGTGTTTCTAAGGGCTTAGAGTTTTTTTTTTTCTATTTTTATTTGTGTATCATAGAATAATAAGTAGGAGTAAACAAGATTAAAAAAATATATCACAAATGACAAAGAAAGATAAGCTCTAAAGAAGTTTAAGTAAACAAGGATTTAAAAATTAATGAGATTTGAAAATATGATAATATTTAGAAAATATATATTTGAGATTTTTAAAATAAAAAAATAGTTAATGCTTAATAAGTCATCTTTAAGAAAAGATAAATGATATAAATATTTTATGCAAATTATTTAGAAAAGTTATTAGATAAATATATCAATTAACATACAATTAATTTAAATATAAGTGTTATTATAAATATTTAAAATAATTATAAAAATAATAAATAATTAAGTGTATTGAGCACTAAGATCAATAATGTATAAATGACGTTGACGTCATTCTAGATTAATTTGTCACTATTAAAAAAATGATTTTAGTTGATGCGTTCCTCACAATTTGTAGTATCTCAAAAAAATACGCAAATCAATTTGTAGACACCTAAATTTGATTACATTATTTAGTAATCTTATTTAGTTTTCTCCTAGGACATCCTATTAATTAAATATTATTATTTGATTAATTTATGTCATCCCCTAGTTAATTAATTTAATTAATTAACTATAATCTAATTAATTATCTAAATGACAAACTTATAGTCTGATAATTAATTAAATCTATATTCTTCTATTAATTTAAATGGATACACTTATCTAATTAAATTAATTTATAAAACCCTTTCTTTCTCTCACTTAAGAATTAAATAAAATATTTAATTCTAAACTCTCAACCCAACCCATTCACCCATACTAATCCTACTTAATAAGCTAATGACCCATGATTAGTTAATCTAACCCTCCACTCATTCTCTCTCCTCCCATCACATCCTCATAATCCCCCACTTACCCTCTAATCCAAACACTAATCACCCCTTAAACATTTGCACAATCATAATCCATGGATTAAGAAATGTTAAGGCAACTCAAGTCAATCCTCATGTCACATCACCACATCCTCCAATGTCAACCATAAAAGCTCTTACACATCTCTCACACATTTGTCCCCTCTCACATCTCCCAAAATGGTCACATTCCTCAAGGATTTGGCCTCTCCTCTCAACCTCCCTCATTGTGACACTTGTCACAATGTTATGCATTTGAGAAAACACAATCCACGTGCTCTCTCTTGGATGCATCTCAACCCTTCCTCAAGTTTGCATCTTAACCGTCCATTCACCCTTCCATTTGCCTACAAATTGAACCTCCTTCTCCTTCATTTTCATCCACCATTTGAGCAAAGTTATCATGCCATTTTGAAGAGCAAGAATCACATCCATAGCCTTATAATGTCAAAATCTCCCATCATCCGTTGAAGCTTGAGCAATAGCATTTGAGCACACATTCCATCCTTGGACAAATTTTCTACAACTTGGAGACTTTCGGGTTTGAGGTTTGCATTCTCTTGTTGATTTTGTCTTCATTTTGTAGGTCTTAGCATAAGTGTTTATCTAGTTTGTTTTGTTGAATATTTAGCATGCTTTGTATTCCTTAACACTACATTTTAAGTACTTACACAATTTTTGTCCCTAGAGGTCAATCTCAACTAGCAAGAATGTAATGTAAAATGTAAAAAATATTATATTCATGAGGACTAATGTAATAGAAACTGTGTCAAGGAATCTATTTGTCTTTAGTTTCTAGATATATGAATTTGTTAAGGTGGCGTCTAAAGACACCATTGAGGATCTTGCTGACTCAATGGACGAAAGGGATCTTCTAGGTCAAACCTCTTTGTGGACTGAGTTAATGGTATTGAGAAAGATTGAAGACAACAATCATAAAACATGAAAAGGGCCTAAATGGTGATTGTAGAGATCTTAACATAACTAATAGATTTTCAGCTTGTCATTTCATCATGATCTCATAAATTCTTCTATCAATATTAATTAAATAATTATTAATTATTTAATTAAACTAATATTTTCTCTATTGATTATATAATTTTTTATTATTTTATTAATTTAAACCCCTTTTCACTCTAATAGTAGTTAAATAATATAAATTATTTAATCAATTCATCTCTTGGTCTACTATAAATATTTTTTATAAATTATTTAATTAGCTAGCACTTATTTCAAAATTAAATAAGTTTTAAATAATTTATTTAATTTTCCCACCTCAAACAAATAAAACAAATGTTTGATTTCCTCTATGCATCACACTTTCTTTATCCTTTCACATCATCAATCCATGTGTTGAATAGCTATAGGGAAAATGTCTTCTTCTTTCTTTTCTTATGTGCATGCTTGCGCGAACACACAAATCACAACAAACAACTATTTCTTATATGTGAAATTGTACATGCACATTCAACATTTTCTATTCTTGAATTAAAACTTAGTTGTATCTCTCTCCAAACAAACATCTCTTTACAAAATTGAGAATATTGAGTAAAACTATACTTTTTTGAAATCTTGTTGCATGTATATAGCTTAGAACTATTCTTTTGCAAAACCTTGATACACACTTGTAGCTTAGAGTTGTGCTTTTAACCAATCATGTTGCACATTTATAGCTTAAAACTACATTCTGAAAAGACATTTCAACACTTCTATAACTTGGAACCATGCTATTGTGCTTTCTATTTAGTGTTAGGCCTCCTAGAAAAATTTCAAATCAAACACATGACCAAATCTTCATACATTGAAAATAATAAAATTTTAGATAAGACAAACATGAAACAAGCTTGACACTTAAGCTTAACATCTTGATGAGATTTGGAGAACATGATAAGGATCTGATAAGCTTTCCATATCATTGCTCAAGTTTTTCATAGTCTAAATTGGATCTCCTTTCTCTTTCATTTTTAGTTTGATTTTTTCTTGGTCTCGCAACTCTATATTCCAAGTTGAAAAATTGATCTATCTTTTATCATTGGTGAATAATAGCTTTTGATTTTTTGTCTACTCTTGCATTTTTTTTTCCCACTTTTAATCCATTATTTTATGGCTCACAAGAGAAATGGTCATCGATTCAAATCTTGATTACTATCTTTAGTTGCTAGTTGCTAAGAGTGTCAGTTACCTCATAGATTTATTATCTTTATCCATATTAACGAATAAGATCTCATATATTTTACTATAGATAGCCAAAAAACCTAGTTAATGTGCCTAATCTAAGCATATCATTAATAAAAAAATTAACTCCACCATATAACACATCTACAGTTCAATGACATTCATATCGAGAGACACGTGATCAATTCACTTCCAATTTATCTCCTACCATTGCACCTTCTATCTGGACACCACTATTATCTTTAACATGTCTCTTCCACAAAATCTGTCCTAAGAAGACCATGTAGCTTCCTTTCTTCAACCCTCATCCACCCCACAAAAAATAACATTTGAAATTATTTCCACTCACCAACAAATTCAATAATGATGTCTCATGCCCAAAGTTACTAACAATCTCATCCAATGTCCTCTCATGTACACATATCTAATCAAAACCACATCCAACCAAGAAACCACTCATATCAACATACATTCAACCAATTCAAAGTCTTATATCCATTTACACCCCACAAATTTAACCCATGTTCATACCAATCCACTGTCTTGGACACCCATAATTGACTTGTCATCTAAAATTTGGGTTTAGAAGCAAAAAGTGACAAACATGCAAATATGACCTACTAAAACAAGCTATTCACTTGAGGACATGTTCCCTTATCCTTTTGATAGGTCTATACCCACGATGATTTCCCCTCAAAACTTTGACATAACTAAGTTTGACAAGTATAATGGAAAATGTGATCCACATGAGCATGTGAAGAAATTCGACCTAGCTTGCATGGAGGTTTCTTACAATGATATCCACCTAACGCACCTCTTTTTTTGAAGTTTGAGATGTCAATATATTGACTAATTTTCACATTCACCTCATACGATCAAATTCCTTTCACAACAAAAAAATTTATTTCACATTTTTAATACAACATTGAACATGAAGTTTCTATGAATGAGCTTGAAAACACAAAATAAAGAAATTGGGAGAAATTTTTGTGTTTCTTACAATGATGGAGAAATATAGTAAGTAAATATTTTTATCACCTTCCTAGAAAATAACTTATCAACATATTTTCTATAAATTTAATTCATAAACGTCTCTTCACTTGAAGGTCTAACATGTTGATACATTCGATGCAATCATTGAAAAAAGTATCAACATTGAAGAGGCCCTCATTGCTATTAAGATATTGAGAAATTTTATAAAGGCAATAATGATAACTCATCTTCATCTAGTCATGAACCTCATCTTTGGATAAGAATAAGTATGTTGTCAATGGTGATGTTGCATAATAAAAAGATATTCAAACCCCATCTAACATATCAGAAAACACACAAAGTACCACCCTTTATAAATAAAACAACTTCTTCACACAAAATAAATCCAAGAAGAAAATTCACTCCTTTAGGAGAATCTATTCAAATATCCTTGAAATATCATTTTCAAGCTAACATGATCACATTACCTAAAGTTATAAATCAATAACCAATAATAAAACCATGGTATAAAGATAATGATTTTTGTGACTATCATAGGATCAAAATGCATAAAACTTTAGAGTTTGTTAAATTTAAACATCGTATCCAAGATCTCATAGATGCTCCTGATGTTTCTACTAAAAATACCTTCTTCTATATCAAACAATGATCTCAATAAATTTAAGGATCCACTCCTCTAAACATGAAAAAGAAGATATGTTTGTAAGTGTATCAATTCAACAATCTTATAATGCATAAAAATACAATTATTGTGCGTACACCAACAACATGTAAGAGTACAATAAAATCCAATTATCCCCTTCACAGTGAAGACCAAAGTATCCATTTCATTCCATCTCATGATGCTATTCCTAATCAAGATCAAAATTTCCCTTCCATCCAATCCAAGGATAACCCCCCTTCTCAAAAGCAAGACATCATTTCCATCCAATACAATGATAACCCTCCATCTCAAAAGAAAATAATCTCATCTATTCAATCCCATAATAGATCTACACCTCTAGAGTAGGGTATCCTTTTCACCCCACCTCATAGTCCTATTACACATAAAGATAAAGATATCCCCACTCTAGTTCATGATCACATTCAAAGTCAAGACCAAAGTAATCCTACATCTCCATATCAAGATCCCACCATCTATCTTAACTCAGATGCCATTATTTTAAACCTCCACAATATTCGATCATACCTATTCAAGCAATGCATATCAAAGCACAAACTAAATTGGAATCCAAATTTGTTCATCCAACACCTTCATACAGCTCTAATTCATATACTCCATCATATATCTCTCCTCCTGTGCAAAAATAATTTTCCTTCATTTCTTTGATCTTGATTATCCTATTTGTACTCTCCATCTTATATTCTTTGCCATATCTAATTCTCCGCATCTCACATTTGATCTTTATTTATCTCTCATCTTTCCTACCTAGCTATCATTTATAAGCTTGACAAAACTCCTCTCATTGTCATTATAGTAAGAAAACAAAAACTCATATGTTCAAAGTAAGGAATCTGGATATTTGTTTAGCTGATTCAAGTTGAAAACTCAATGATCACTAATATTCTATCTATTTCTTTAATACTCCAAAATTTATTCAGAGAAGGATTGCCAATGTATTGAGGTTTCAAATTGGTTATCTTCCATTTCTCTATTTGGGTATTCCTGTAGTTGTTGGAAGAAAACTTAGGCCACACCAATAGGAGTTTCTTGATAAGATGCACTGGAAGGTTAATCACTAGACTCATCGATGGCTATCCACTACTACTAGGGTGACTCTTATTTAATCAGTGATTCAAGCTCTTCCTATTTCAGATAGCTCCTCTATATTTCCTCAAGGAATTTGATGCTCTTTCATGCCAATTACTTTGAAGTGTAAATTTTCTTTCTTCTTAGTGGATTTTAGTTAAGTGGGAGTCTATGTGTAGGCAGAAGAAAGAGGGGCGCCTTAGTCTTCATTATACTATCTTGAATGGGCAAGCTCTTGCAACCAAATTATATTGGCGATGGTGTACTAGTTAGAATCAAGTTTGGGCTCTCACTCTCATGCATAAGTATTTAAGAAAAGTTAACATTTGGATGTTCCTCATTATTTCTTGGA
This sequence comes from Chamaecyparis obtusa, assembly GCA_027943335.1. NCBI lineage: Eukaryota > Viridiplantae > Streptophyta > Pinopsida > Cupressales > Cupressaceae > Chamaecyparis > Chamaecyparis obtusa. Next base: position 2,783,486 of record BSBK01003299.1, read on the forward strand.
GGGAAGAGGATCTATGATTTGACACCCTCTAAAAATAGGGGCTCGTATTATTAAGAGTGAGAAGTTTTGGATTTGAAATAAGGGCACGGAAGCTCTTTTTTGGCTTGATTATTGGGATGGTAATCTTCCTATTCTTTCCATGTATCTAAAATTACAACCATTATGTGATAGTTTTAACATAATTGGTTGGACTATGATTGCGAGTTATAAGATTGTTCTGAATTTGGGGATGTTTGCTAGTTAAAGATGGAAGGATTCCTATGAATGGATCCCAAGTGGATCAAAGGAGGCTCACAAAGAGTTTTCTTAGATTATTTCTTCTCATGAGTGAAACTCCTTGGTGGGCTAGATATTCTGGGCCATAGTAGAGAATTTTTTGTAAGTACTATGTTTTTGCAAGGTACTTAGAGCTTGATAGATATCTTTTTAGAGGTATAAAGGTTCCTTTGTGAAAATGGGTATGGAACAAATTTTCTTTTCCCAAAGGTAACTTTTTCATGTAATTGGTGGTTTAGTATCAATGTCTCACTCAAGATAATTTGTGTAAGCATGGCTTCCTTGGTCCCTCTATGTGTGTTTTGTTCTATAATGGTGGGGAGAGTATTTCTTATCTTTTCTTGCATTGCTCTTTCTCTAAGGATATTTGGCACTTCTTGTATAGAGTTTAGAGTTAGGCTTGTTGCATCTGTCCTCTTCACTGGGTTTTGGGCCCATTGGGAACTAGTACATTTGGGCCATTTTTTAGACAATCTTTCATTTGAATACCGACACCAGTTCGTCAGACTGTCGACGTTGAAGGTTGTCGAAAACTTTGCATCATAAATTTTGACGCTGGTTGTTTGTGTTGGAATACTGACTCTGACATCGTCACAAAATCGAAAGGATGTTGAAACTAAGGATGTTCTATGGCCGATGGTTAATGCATAGGTAAAGTTTTCACAGTTGGCAAAATTCTAACACACGTAGTCACCATTTCGATGCACTTGGGAAGGTGCGACACCGACGGCCATGTTGTCGGACACACCACAACCACCTCAAATTTTCAACGTGTACCTGTCAGAATACCGATGCACTCCAGTCACTACATTTGATGAGGATGTTGTTGCATATACAACATCCTCGCCGGTGTAAGTCCACTAGGTGTAAAAATTGAGATGGTTGTCAGGCACTTTATCCAATGGGGAGAATATCGTACATACAACATCCTCATCAGTTATTTTGCATGGCCATCAAAATTATGACAACGTATTAAAAAAATTTATTAAAAAAAGAGGATCCATTGGGACATAAAAATCAACTTCTGTATCATGATGGGATTCTTCAAAAATGGGCATGGATACACATTGTGAACAGATTTGTTGTCTGTGACAAGTTTGTAAGAACTAACTTCTTGGAAGTGATCAAAGAATAGGGAATTTGGAAGATTAAAAGGATAATGTCTTGTGTTTTAGGAATGACAATATGGAATGATAAAAGAGTTATTGAGGATAGTAGGTAATCTTGAAGAAGTGCAGTAAGACATTAGTCAAAGTGATAGACTCCAAACAAAGTAAGGATCAAAGATATGGAGTAGGACAAGGTAAAAGGGTAATGTTCTTACTTGAACACTCACTCAACCAAACCAATCCCATTCTTCAAGGCACTCATAATGGCCTATTAACAACACCTAACCTCTGTTATCACATTGAATATCTCACATTATTGTGATTTTCCCATTCCCCAAATAGACCCTTGTTAACCCTTCCATAGACCTCTATCTTGGATCTCACACATACACCTTGATAAATTTGTCTCCTTTAACCTTAGGTACTCTTAACCCTCTGTACTCACACCCCCTTGAACCTCTTTAGTCTTTGAACAAATCTTTAGACACTTCTTCAGTCCTCCAACTTAGGATCACTCACATGGACCCACTTAACTCTAGACACTTGAATGTATCCATACATTACATATATACTTCCCCAAATCCCACTATTATGGAGAGAACTTAAACATCCCTCCCAAAACCTAAAACACACAACACTTGACCCAACTTGGTCTACAACCAATACTAATTTCTCATTGTTTCTTAAGACAATTAATATACAACTTTAAAGACAGTCACTTATCAACCCAACACAATGTGTCTCGTTCACTCTAGACACTGAGACACCTTCAATACTCCCCTTTAAAGACTCCTAAGTCACTTTCCATAGTCCCTCATATCCATTTGATTCATTAAACGCAACTACCAAACAAGACAAACCAACTTACCATGACACTGTCCTACTGTGACAATCATGACCAACCTCTCAACCCTTACTTGTCTAGCCCTACCCTTGGGCACCTTGCCTTCTCCAAGACATTTAATATGTTGTGGAATCTCCCCTCCAAAATTCCTTCAAGCCTCCAAAACTACAACCTTGTGAACATGTGATGGGGAGCATCATTTTTTGTTGTTGTTTAATCAAGCTATAAATTGCACATGTTTGGATCTGGGTTTTTAAGTTTTCGAATCTTATTTGATAGTTTTCATATCCAATTTAAAGCATGAAACACTAGTGCCATGAGGATATGTAAATGCCTTTGAGGGGTTGGTAGTTGTGGGAAAGATTATTGAGAATATTTCAAACCCTCACATCTTTGTATCCACAAGCACTCATTTTCATAATTTTAGTCTTGCAACTGATGCCAAAAGGGGTGCCATATCATTCATAATATTGTTTAAAGATGACAAGGGAAGGTATTTTAACTATAATTGTTTAGAAGATAAGATGAGGCAGTGAGCATGGAAACTATGGTCAAAAGTATATGATAGTCAAAAGGTTGTCCATATGGATATTTGAGATGGAAAATTAAGATTTGAGACAAAGATAACACTTGTGCATCAATCAATAGTAGATATGATTGAGAAAATTACAAATCTAATGATAAAATAATAATGCTATGAATAGAGTGGAGGAGCAATAGTGATAAACATTGAAACAATTGTAATATAATTAGTAACAATACTTATAAAACAATAACTCAAATATATGAAATGTTGTTAGAAAGTATAAATGGTGAAAGTGGTATCTAATATCATCAAAAAAATGATCTAGGATTGAAAATAAGAGAAAAAAATGTGACAAAGAAGTCCATAAAATGTAAAAAAGACATTGTCATAAATAGTGACCACAATCTCAAGAACACGGTTCAAACACTATTATGATACTTAAGGGCAATGATATTAAATATCAAAGAGAGTGTTGAGATTGAAGTTCATTTCTATTTAATGTCAATAATAGTAGAATGATGAGAAGGGTCTAAGCATAAACAAAGAATGATTTACCTTTCTTTTGAGGAACAATAAAAGCACGGTGAATTTCATTACTGAGCTATGCTAAGAACAAAGAACGGATTGAAAGAGTTGAAATGTGGAATGATACACAAACGTGACCAATTAAACTTAAATCATATCCCATACCTTGCCACCAATTTCCTCTTAAATCTTTGGATGTGTTTGTATCATCATCCATATTATCTTTGTTTAGTTGCTACATTTTAAAATGTAAAACATATAGTTTAAAGTCAATGTGCCCAGACTTGCAAATTATTAAGCTATTGAGATATTGAGTATTGGCCTTATCTACCCCTTATGTTTTTGCAAATTAAGGATCATGGTACATATCATGCCCTCCATAATATAAAGAAGAACCAAGGAAAGTATCACTAAAGTTATGACGCTTGTCCCTTTGATACTTTTGTGAATTACTACTTGTGTACATAGAAAAGAATTTCAAATTTGGAAAAACATCAAACATTAAACTTTCCTGACACAATATTAAAATAACCTACTAACACATCATCAAATAAGGTAAATATGAGCAGTACAAAACCGTGTGCCAACTTACAAAGAAAATATCAAATATTGAGCAAAAATCAAATATCATGACCTACAAGGATTGAATATGGGGCACCAAATAATATTTAAAGAGATGATCAATACATGCCTTTGCCGATCAAAATTAAATATACCTCCAATAAATAAGTTGTGACTGGTGAATAAACTATTGGTTGAGGGAAAGAACGTTTCAATGACATAAATTGTTCTCAGAGACCACTGGCAAAGAAGGATCCCATGGATACCAAGGGAAACAAATGGGCTACAAAAAATGGTAAACAAATGGGAGACATTTTAGTCTTTTACCAGTCTCATTCTCAACTAGGCTTTTCTATTTTTAAAAGTTTCAAATACATCAGATTTATTCCTAAGGAAATAAATCCATAATTTCCTAGTTGCATCATCAATGAATGTAACATAATACAGAGAGCCACCAAGAGAAGATACCTGAGCTAGTCCCCATACATCTGTATGCACAAGCTCTAATTTATCATCTTTCTTAAATTCTTCACATTATTTAGAAAACTAACTCTCTTTTGTTTCCCACACACACAACTTTCATAGAAATTCATATTGACACATTTTAGACCCGATAAAACTTTCTTTGAATGAAGTAATTTCATACCTTTTTCACTCATGTGCCCAAGTCTGTTGTGCCATAGTGTTGTTTCAGAATCCACAACGACTGTTTCACATTCTACCTTCTCAACTATAACAACTATCCTTGAATATTAACTTCTCTCTGTCACAATTAAAGTAGAAGGAAAAATATGACCTATACAAAGATATAAGGTGCCTACTTTCACACCTTTTTCTACTACTAAGGAACCTTTTGACACCTTCCAATTTTTGTCATTAAAAGTAATTGTGAAACCTTTTTCACTTAGTTTCCCTGTTGATATTAAATTCCTACTCAGCCTTGGAACATGCCTTACCTCTTGTAGTAGCCAATGATTCCCATTCTACAACTTAATCTTAATTCTTCCATTTCCAATGATCTGATAGGGTTCATTATCTCCCAAATAAACTATCCCAAAATCCCATTGGACATAATCAATAAAATAACTTATATGGGGTGTAGCATGAAATGATGCCCCTAAATCTAGAATCCATGAATCATCATCATTTTTAAGGGAAAAAAGAAAAACATCCTCTTCAGATTTGTTACTTACCACATTTGCCTCCTTATTACCTTCTTGTTTGTCTCCTTCTTTATTCTTCCGAGACTGACAATCTTTATTCTTTTGACCTAGTTTTCCACAATACCAGTAATCATTTGGTCATATGGATTGAGACCTCTTGTCCTTTATTTTCCTCGGGATTTCCCATGACCTCTAGAATTGTTTCCTTTATCCCTTGATCTACCTTTTCTTTTTGCATTCAAAACGCTACCTGATGTGGGTCCACGTGATCTTTTCTTACAAATTTCCTCACTCAGAATAACACCAACAACATCATCAAATTTTAGGGTATTTGAACCAATTTTCTTTTACTAATAGTCATTCCAACTTTCAGGAAAAGAGCACAAAATCAAAAGAGCCCTAATTTCTTCATCAAAATTGACATTAAAAGAATATAATTGATCGATAACTTTATTAAATTCATTTAAATGATTAGCAACTAACACACCTTCTACCATTTTCATATTAAATAAACGCTTCATAAGAAATACATTATTTGAAGCAGAAGGCTTTTCATATAACTTCCTAATGAAGGGTGCTCCCCTTAATACCACAAACACATAACAGAAACAGAGAAACAACAACAATATGCAAGAACATAAAATTGGCTTCTTATTATCTCCACAAATGTGGAATTACAAACTTTCAGAATTACAATATGTAAAGCCTTTTCAGAATTACAATATGCAAAGCCTCCTGGGCATTCCCTTACAATATTCTATAGGACAAAGCCTCGAATCAATACCCAAATCTACTACCCAGAACTGCCCTAGACAACATTACGGGCCTTCTTTATATAGGCAATTTCCACCACCCGAGAAGGTTCCAAAAATTTAACCCTAAGAGCTGACGAAACTAAGAATTATTTTATTTTTCAATTTATTACATCAAAGTTAGCTCAAAATAACTTTTGAAACGTGAACATAAATTTTGAAGGAAAATTATTTTCTGCCATTTCAAGTGACCCGACTTCCGAAGACAATAAGTCATCACCAGTTGACCCGATGGACTATTATAACCCCATTTCAAAAAGGCCACGAAGCGCTCTACAAGCTTGATTGGCGCAAGTGCCTGTCGCCCAAATTTTTGACCTCATCCAAGGCCTCTAAAGCCTTCAAAATTGAGTTCAAAGTTTTTGTACCCTACTGCCAATATCGAAAATCTTCAATATCTTCAAAACTAGACCTGATCTAGCTATGAAACTTTACTGACAGGCTGATATGATTGAGATGAACCTCCACATATAAAATCCAAACATTCTGAGATTTATGACAAACTTACTAAAAACATCAAGTTTCCATAAATAGCAGCTCTGCACAAGATAGCCCTTATTGAATACAAAAATAGAAATATTTTTGGGTGATGCAAGATTGCTCTTACACCTAGGATGCTCCTGCATCAAACACCTAGGGTAATTTGAGAAGTGACCCCATCATGACTTAGGTGTGCAGAGGAAAACCAAGACTGTTAACCTCCTCCTTTGTTAGCCATGATGAATCTTCAACAGGCCATCCTTTCCATTTGACTAAATACTCTTCATATGTCATGTTCCTTGTGCTTTTGCCAACACGACTATCCAGTATGTCTTTAATCTCCTTGATATCTGAACTGGTTGCTGGAATACTCCACTGTGCTGTTGTAACCTCATCTTCAACACCTCCTTCATGATACTCTGTCAAATCTGAAATGTTAAACACTGGTGAAATATTTAGCTTAGTAGGCAATTCTACCTCATATGCATTTCCTAAATCATGCTTCTTCAGTATCTTACATGGTCCAAACTTCTTCATTTTCAACTTCTTATATGTACCAACCGAAAATCACTCCTTCCGTAAATGAACCATGACTTCATCTCCAACCTAAAATTCTTTATGCCTCCTTTTCACATCTACCTTAGCCTTATACTACGCATTCATCTTGGTAATATGCTTCCTCACCTCCTCATGGATGTTCTTCAAATGTTCTACAAAATCCTCACATTCAGCACTACTTATTTCTCCTTTATCTATCTTTCTCAACTCAGATGCATTTCTCGGACTACTTCCATATACAATCTAGAATGGTGATTTACCAGTGCTCCTGTTGACAAAATTATTGTATGCAAATTCTGCCTGTGGTAAAATCAAATCCCATCCTATTGGCTTATCCCCAACCAAATATCTCAGCAAATTTCACAAACTCCTATTCACCACCTCTGTCTATCCATCAATATGTGGATGATGTGATGAACTAAATTTCAAATCTGTCTTCAACTTCTTCCATAATGTACGCCAAAAATTTCCAACAAACTTAATGTCTCGATCTAAAACTATGGTCTTTGACAAACCATGTAGTCGCATTACTTCTCTGAAAAATAATTCTGCTACATGAACCACATCATTAGTCTTCTTGCAGGGAATAAAATGTGCCATCTTTGAAAATCTGTCAACTACCACAAAAATTGAATCATGTCCCCGTTGTGTCCTTGGTAAACCAAAAAAAAGTCCATACTGATATCCTCCCAAGGTTTCTCTGGTACAGGTAATGGCTGATACAACCTTGTATTCTACTTCACTCCTTTCGCCATTTGACATACTCTACAACTCTGTACAAACTTTTTGACATCTTGCTGCAACTGTGGCCAATAATAATTCTGACTAACCAAAGCAAGGGTTTTATCATGACCAAAATGTCCATCCAATCCTCCGATATGCTTCTCCTAGATGAGATTCTCCCTCATATAACTTCTTGGAATGCACAACTAACTCCCTCTTAATAGCATATCATCCTCAATGATGAAATCCAGCCACTTCACTCTGTTTAGAGTAACAGGTTCTTTACAAGCTTTCCAAGCTTCACCAAAATCAGGATCCTCTAGATACAAATTCCTGAGTTCTTTAAACCCAACCACCTCAATCTACATCTCTGTCAGCAATAGTTGCCTTTTGCTAAGTGCATCTGTAACCCTGTTAGACTTTCCACTTCTGTGTTTCAAAACAAATATATAACTCTACAAAAACTCAACCCATTTCAAATGCCTTTGATTCAACTTTCCTTTATTATTCAGATATTGCAAAGCTTGATGATCAGTATACAAAACAAAGTCTTTAGGAAGCAGATAGTGTCTCCACTTCTTCAATGCTTGAACTATAGCATAAAATTTCTGATCATAAACAGAATATTTTCTCTTAACATCATTTAACTTCTCATTGAAATAAGCAATAGGTTTACCTTCTTGGCTCATAACAGCTCCTATTGCAGTACCACTAGCATCACAATCTACTTGAAACACCTTATTAAAATCTAGAAGTGCTAAAACAGGTTGTTCTGTAACTTTTTGTTTCAACAATTGAAAACTCTTTTCTGCCCCATTAGTCCACTTAAACTCTTTTCGATCCCCTCTCATTGTTTGAGTCAAGGGACCACAAATACTGCTGAAATTTCTGATAAGCTTTCTGTAAAAACTAGCCAAACCATGAAAAGATCTTACCTCAGTAGCACTCTTTGGAGTAGGCCATTCAAGGATAGCCTGTACCTTCTTTGGGTCCATTTTTAGACCTTCTTCTGCAACTACAAATTCCAAATACACTAACTTTTTTTCACAAAACTGCACTTCTTCAAATTAATCAACAATTTCTCATCTCTTAACTTCTCAAACACCATACGAATATACATCATATGCTCTTCTAATATCTTACTAAAGATCAAAATATCATCTAGGTATACAATGACAAACTTATCCCAAAATTCTTTCAGAACCTCATTCATGAGTAGCATAAAAGTGCTCGGTGCATTGGTTAGCCCAAAAGGCATGACTAACCACTCATATAGTCCTTCGTTTATCTTGAAGGAAGTCTTCCATTCATCTCCTTCTCTGATCCGAATCTAGTGATATCCACTCTTCAGATCTATCTTTGAGAAATACACAGCTCCACTCAAACAATCCATAATATCATCCATTTGTGGCAATGGAAACTTATACTTGATTGTGATCTTGTTTATTGCTCTGGAATCTATACACATCCTCCATTCTCCATTCCTCTTTGGTGCTAATACCGCTGGTACAGCACATGGACTCAAGCTCTCCCGAATCAATCTCTTTTGTAACAACTCATGTACTTGTCTGTTCAACTCTTCACTTTATGCCGGTGTCATTTTGTGTGCTACCTTGTTTGGCAATCTGGCTCCTAGAATCAAATCCATCTGATGATTGATCTTCCTTACTAGTGGTAATCCATCAGGTACATTATCAGATACAATATCTTGAAACTCATTCGACAAATTTGCAACCTCTACAGGTACATCCTCTACTTCCTCTTTACCAACTTTTGGAATTAAAGAAAAACACACATGCTCATGCCTCATACCATCTAAGAATTTTCTTCCATCAACAAATGTTATTCTTGCATTACCACATATCTTTTCTTCGGTCTCCTTCAATGGCTTTAGCTTATGTCGCACTCCATCCTTTGTCAGGGAATAGGTATTCGCAAGACCATCATGTACAACACATCTGTCAAATTGCCACAGTCTACCCAACAACATATGACATGCATCCATAGATATGATATCACATAGTACCTCATCTTGGTACCCATTGATCTTGAACTTTACTAGGCACTATTCACTAACCATGACCTTGTGGTCATCCTGCACCTAGGCAATCCGATATGGATGTGGGTGTTTCTGTCTCTTGAGCTTCAACTTTGTCACCATCTCTTCTGACACCAAATTGTTAGTGCTTCCACTATCAATAATCACATCACAGCATTTACCCTCACAGTTGCATCTAGTGCAAAACAGGCTCCTCTTTTGCTCAAGTTCATTCTCACCACTCAACAAGACTCTTCTGTTAATTAGCATTTCTCCTCTTTCAGCATCTTCAGAATTTGATGATCTGGCATCTTCATCTACATGCGCAACTCTGGCCTAGCATTCATTCCTCCTATCTGTCCTTCCTTGGTGTTGAGGACATTCAAATGCCCTATGACCTTCTTCTCCACAGTGAAAACATGTTCCAAGCAAGCCTCCTCTTCCTGAACCTTATCCTCTTCCTCTTCCTCTCTGATCTCTATTGTTGTGATCTTGGAAATGATTAGAATTGTTTCCTCTCAAATTTTGATTGCTATTGGCCTCATCTTTATTTTTTGGATCTTCATTTCGGCCTACATATTACCGTCCACCAGATCGTCCACCGCAACCTCTTCCATTTTGTCTGCTCTTGAACTTCTTGTTCAGCTTTTCCTCTACTTTTAAGGAAAATTGGTATGTCTCTTCAATACTATTCATACGAACCAGATTCAACTCTTCCTGAATGCTCGGCCTCAACCCATTAAGGTAACGGGCAACTTTCTCCTTATCCACTTCTACATGGCCTATTTTGATGAGGATTCGATAGAACTCTTCTGTATACCCCTAAATAAATTTTCTTGCTTGCTTCAAACTTTGCATCTTCTTCAGAAGGTCAAGCTCATAATCAATAGGAATGAATGGTCACTTCAATTTATCCACCATTTGATCCCATCTTGTGATTTTATCTTTCCCTCTTCTATTTCGCTCTAATTGAATCTCTTGCCACTAGATCTTGGCATTACCTTTCAGTCTGGCCTTCACAAATTTGACCCTATCAGGATAGTCAATATCTTCATACTCAAAATATTCTTCACATTCATTAATCCAGTCGATCAACTCCTCCAGGTTAAGATTTCCTAAAAATGCAGCAACCTCAATCTTAGGTCTTTTCCCAATCTTGGAAATGGCACGAAAAAGTCTTTCTTCCTCCTGGTTCACAACTTCGACTTCTCCTTCTTGCTCTTCTTCTTCGGCTTCATCCTCACTTTTGTCTCTGACATTAAGATTCATTCCTCTGTGAATCTCCTCTTACAATGCTCACACTTGTCTCTGGAGCACTCTAACCTCAGGTGTTACAACACCAACTCTTCCACCACGTTCCCTTCATGGAGGCATTTTCGCGATGCGCACTGAAACCCTAACCACGGTCCTGGTGCAAACTACCTCACAATTGGTGATTTTTTTACACACTCAGGAACACCTGCTCTGATACCACTTAATGAAGGGTGCTCCCCTCAATACCACAAATACATAACAGAAATAGAGAAACAACAACAATATGCAAGAACATAAAATTGGCTTCTTATTATCTCCACAAATGTGGAATTACAAACTCTTAGAATTATAATATGAAAAGCCTTTTCAGAATTACAATATGCAAAGCCTTATTGGCCTTCCCTTACAATATTCTATAGGACAAAGCCTCAAATCAATACCCAGATCTACTACCTAGAACTGCCCTAGACAACACTACGGGCCTTCTTTATATAGGCAATTTCCACCGCCCGAGAAGGTTCCAGAAATTTAACCCTAAGGGCTGACCAAAATAAGAATTATTTTATTTTTTAATTTATTACATCAAAGTCGGCTCAAAATAACTTTTGAAACCCGAATAGAAATTTTGAAGGAAAATTATTTTTCACCATTTCAGGTGACCCGACTTCCGGAGACCATAAGTCATCACCAGTTGACCCAATGGACTATTATAACCCCATTTCAGAAAGGCCACGAAGCACTCTACAAGCTTGATTGGCGCAAGAGCCTATCACTTAAATTTTTGACCTCATCTGAGGCCTCTAAAGCCTTCAAAACTGAGTTCAAAGTTTTTGTACCCTGCTGCCAATACTGAAAATCTTCAATATCTTCAAAACTAGACCTGATCTAGCCATGAAACTTTATTGGTAGGCTGATATGACTGAGATGAACCTCCACATGTAAAATCAGAACATTTTGAGATTTATGACCAACTTACTAAAAATAACAAGTTTCCATAAATAGCAGCCTTACACAAGATAGCGCTTATTGAATACAAAAATAGAAATATTTTTGGGTGATGCAAGATTCCTATTACACCTAGGATGCTCCTGCATCAGACACCTGGGGTTATTTGAAAAGTGACCCCGTCATGACTCAGGTGTGCAGAGGAAAACCAAGACGGTTAATCTCCTCTTTTGTTAGCCATGATGAATCTTCAATAGGTCGTCCTTTCCATTTGACCAAATACTCTTCATATGTCATGTTCCTTGTGCTTCTACCAACACAACTATCTAGTATGTCTTCAATCTCCTTGATATCTGAACTGGTTGCTAGAATACTCCATTGTGCTACTGTAACCTCATCTTCAACATCTCCTTCATGATACTCTGTCAAATCTAAAATGTTAAACACTAGTGATATATTCAGCTCAATAGGCAATTCTACCTCATATGCATTTCCTAAATCATGCTTCTTGAGTATCTTACATGGCCCAAACTTCTTCATTTTCAACTTGTTATATGTATCAACCAAAAATCGCTCCTTCTGCAAATGAATCATGACTTCATCTCTAACCTGAAATTCCTTATGCCTCCTTTTCACATCTACCTTAGCCTTATACTGCACATTCATCTTGGTAATATGCTTCCTCACCTCCTCATGGATGTTCTTCAAATGTTCTACAAAATTTTCACCTTCAACACTACTTATTTCTTTTTTATCTATCTTTCTCTACTCAGATGCATTTTTCGAACTACTCTCATACAAAATCTGGAAAGGTGATTTATGAGGGCTCCTGTTACCAGAATTATTGTATGCAAATTCTGCCTTTGGTAAAATCAAATCACATCCTATTGGCTTATCCCCAACCAAACATCTCAGCAAATTTTCCAAACTCCTATTCACCACCTCTGTCTGTCCATCAGTCTGTAGATGATGTGATGAACTGAATTTCAAATCTGTCTTCAATTTCTTTCATAATGTACGCCAGAAATATCCAACAAACTTAGTGTCTCGATCTGAAACTATGGTCTTTGGCAAACCATGTAGTTGCACTATTTCTCTGAAAAATAATTCTGCTACATGAACCACATTATTAGTCTTCTTGTAGGGAATAAAAATGTGTCATCTTTAAAAATCTGTCAACTACCACAAAAATTGAATCATGTCCCCGTTGTGTCCTTGGTAAACCAAGAACAAAGTCTATACTCATATCCTCCCAAAGTTTCTCTAGTACAGGTAATGGCTGATACAACCTTGTATTCTACTTCACTCCTTTCCCCATCTGACATACTATACAACTCTATACAAACTTCTTGACATCTTGCTGCAACTGTAGCCAATAATAATTCTCACTAACCAAAGCAAGGGTTTTATCACAACCAAAATGTCCAGCCAATCCTCCGCTATGCTTCTCCTTGATGAGATTATCCCTCATAGAACTTCTTGGAATGCACAACTGACTCCCTCTGAATAGCATATCATCCTGAATGATGAAATCCAGCCACTTCATTCTGTCTAGAGTAACAGGTTCTTTACAAGATTTCCAAGCTTCACCAAAATCAGGATCCTCTAGATACAAATTCTTGAGTTCTTTAAACCCAACCACCTCAATCTTTATCTCTGTCAGCAATAGTTGCCTTTTGCTAAGTGCATCTACAACCCTGTTAGACTTTCCACTTCCGTGTTTCAAAATAAATGTATAACTCTGCAAAAATTAAACCCATTTCAAATGTCTTTGATTCAACTTTCTTTGATTATTCAGATATTGCAAAGCTTGATGATCAGTTTACAAAACAAACTCTTTAGGAAACAGATAGTGTCTCCACTTCTTCAATGCCTGAACTATAGCATAAAATTTTTGATCATAAACAAAATATTTTCTCTTGGCATCATTTAACTTCTTACTGAAATAAGCAATAGGTTTACCTTCTTGGCTCATAACAGCTCCTATTGCAGTACCACTAGCATCACAATCTACTTGAAACACTTTATTAAAATCTGGAAGTACTAAAATAGGTTGCTCTGTAACTTTTTGTTTCAACAATTTAAAACTCTTTTCTGCCCCATTAATCCACTTAAACTCTTTTCTATCCCCTCTCATTGTTTGAGTCGAGGGACCAAAAATACTGCTAAAATTTCTGATAAACTTTCTGTAAAAACTAGCCAAACCATGAAAAGATCTTACCTCAGTAGCACTCTTTGGAGTACGTCATTCAAGGACAGACTGTACTTTCTTTAGGTCCATTTTTAGATCTTCTGCTGAAATTACAAATTCTAAATACACTAACTCTTTCTTCACAAAACTGCACTTCTTCAAATTAATCAATAATTTTTCATCTCTTAACTTCTCAAAAACCATACGAATATGCATCATATGCTCTTCCAATGTCTTAATAAATATCAAAATATCATCTAGGTACACAATGACAAACTTACATAGAAATTCTTTCAGAACCTCATTCATGAGCCGCATAAAAGTGCTCGGTGCATTGGTTAGCCCAAAAGGCATGACTAACCACTCATATAGTCCTTCCTTTGTCTTGAAGGTAGTCTTCCATTCATCTCCTTCTCTGATCCTAATCTGGTGATATCCACTCTTCAGATTTATCTTTGAGAAATACACAGCTCCACTCAAACAATCCATAATATCATCCATTTGTGACAATGGAAACCTATACTTGATTGTGATCTTGTTTATTGCTCTGGAATCTATACACATCCTCCATTCTCTATTCTTCTTTGGTGCTAATACTGATGGTATAGCACATGGACTCAGGCTCTCTCGAATCAATCCTTTTTGTAACAACTGATGTACTTGTCTGTTCAACTCTACACTTTCTGTTGGTGTCATTCTGTGTGTTGCCTTGTTTGGCAATCTGGCTCCTGGAATCAAATCTATCTGATGAATGATCTTCCTTACCGGTGGTAATCCATCAAGTACATTATCAAATATAATATCCTGAAACTCATTCAACATATATGCAACCTCTACAGGTACATCCTCTATTTCCTCTTTACCAGCTTTTGGAATCAAAGCAAAACACACATGCTCATGCCTGATACCATCTAGGAATTTTCTTCCATCAACAAATGTTATTCTTGCATTATCACATACCTTTTCTTCGGTCTCCTTCAATGGCTTTAGCTTATGTCGCACTCCATCCTTTGTCAGGGAATAGGTATTTGCACGACCATCATGTACAATACATCTGTCAAACTACCACGGTCTACCCAACAACATATGACATGCATCCATAGATATGATATCACATAGTACCTCATCTTTGTACCCGCTAATTTTAAACGTTATTAGGCACTGTTCACTGACCATGACCTTGTGGTCATTCTGCACCCAGCCAATCCGATATGGATGTGGGTGTTTCTGTCTCTTGAGCTTCAACTTTGTCACCATCTTTTCTGACACCAAATTGATAGTGCTTCCACTATAAATAATCACATCACAACATTTACCCTCACACTTGCATCTAGTGCGAAACAGGCTCCTCCTTTGCTCAGGTTCATTCTCACCACTCAACAAGACTTTTTTGTTAATCAACATTTTTCCTCTATCATCATCTTCAGAATTTGATGATCTGGCATCTTCATCTACATGCGCAACTCTGGCCTAGCCTTCATTCCTCTTATCCATCCTTCTTTGGCATTGAGGCTATTCAAATGCCCTATGACCTTCTTCTCCATAGTGAAAACATGTTCCACGGAACCCTCCTCTTCCTGAACCTTGTCCTCTTCCTCTTCCTCTCTGATCTCTATTATTCTGATCTTGGAAATGATTTGAATTGTTTCCTCTTTGATTTTGACGGCTACTGGCCTCATCCTTCTTTTTCGGATCTTCATTTTGTCCTCCATATGACCGTCCATCGCGACCTCTTTCATTTTGTCTGCTCTCAAAATTCTTGTTCAGCGTTTCCTCTACTATTAGGGAAAACTGGTATGCCTCTTCAATACTATTCATATGAACCAGATTCAGCTCTTCCTGAATGCTCGGCATTAACCCATTAAGGTAATGGGCAACTTTCTCCTTATCTGCTTCTGCATAGCCTGTTCTGATGAGGATTCGATAGAACTCCTCTATATACTCTTGAACAGATTTTCCTGTTTGCTTCAAACTTTGCATCTTCTTCAGAAGGTCAAGCTCATAATCAATAGGAATGAGCTATCGCTTCAATTTATCCACCATTTGATCCCATCTCGTGACTTACAAATGTTATTCTTGCATAACCAAATACCTTTTCTTCAGTCTCCTTCAATGGTTTTAGCTTATGTCGCACTCCATCCTTTGTCAGGGAATAGGTATTCACACGACCATCATGTACAACACATCTGTCAAACTACCATAGTCTACCCAACAACATATGACATGCATCCATAGATATGATATCACATAGTACCTTATTTTGGTACCTGCCGATCTTGAACATTACTAGGAACTGTTCACTAACCATGACCTTGTGGTCATCCTGCACCCAAGCAATCTGATATGGATGTGTGTGTTTCTATCTCTTAAGCTTCAACTTTATCACCATCTTTTTTGACACCAAATTTTCAATGCTTCCACTATCAATAATCACATCACAACATTTACCCTCACACTTGCACCTAGTGAAAAACAAGCTCCTCATTTGCTTAGGTTCATTCTCACCACTCAACAAGACTCTTCTGTTAATCAACATTTCTCCTTTTTCAACATCTTTAGAATTTGATGATCTGTCATGTTCAACTTTTCCTCTACTTTTAAGGCAAACTGGTATGCCTCTTCAATACTGTTCATACGAACCAGATTCAGCTCTTCCTAAATGTTCGACCTCAACCCATTAAGATAACAGGCAACTTTCTCCTTATATGCTTTTGCATGGCCTATTCTGATGAGGATTCGATAGAACTCCTCTGTATACTCCTGAACAAATTTTCCTGCTTGCTTCAAACTTTGCATCTTCTTTAGAAGTTCAAGCTCATAATCAACAGGATTGAACTGTCGCTTCAATTTATCCGTCATTTGATCTCATCTTGTGATTTTATCTTTCCCTCTTCTATTTCGCTCCAATTGAATCTCTTGCCAGGAGATCTTGGCATGACCTTTCAGTCTAGCCTTCAAAAATTTGACCCTATCAGGATCGTCAATATCTTCATACTCAAAATATTCTTCACATTCATTGATCTAGTCGATCAAATCCTCTAGGTTAAGATTTCTTAAAAATGCAGGAACCTCAATCTTAGGTCTTTTCCCAATCTTGGAAATGGTACGAAAAAGTTTTTCTTCCTCCTGGTTCACAACTTCGACTTCTCCTTCTTGATCTTCTTCTTTGGCTTCATCCTCACTTTTGTCTCTGACATTAAGATTCATTCCTCTACAAATCTCCTCTTGCAATGCTCGCACTTATCTCTGGAGCACTCTAACCTCGGGTGTTACAACACCAGCTCTTCTGCCATGTTCCCTTCGTGAAGGTATTTTCGCGATGCGCACTGAAACCCTATTCACGGTCCTGGTGCAAACTGCCTTATAATCGGTGATCTGTTTACACACTCAAGAACACCTGCTCTGATACCACTTGATGAAGGGTGCTCCTCTTAATACCACAAACACATAACAGAAATAGAGAAACAACAACAATATGCAAGAACATAAAATTGGCTTCTTATTATCTCCACAAATGTGGAATTACAAACTTTCAGAATTACAATATGTAAAGCCTCATGGGCATTCCCTTACAATATTCTGTAGGACAAAGCCTTGAATCAATACACATATCTACTACCCAGAACTGCCCTAGACAACACTACGAGCCTTCTTTATATAGGCAATTTTCACCGCCCGAGAAGGTCCCAAAAATTTAACCCTAAGGGCCCACCAAACTAAGAATTATTTTATTTTTCAACTTATTACATCAAAGTCGACTCAAAATAACTTTTGAAACCCGAACAAAAATTTTGAAGGAAAATTAGTTTTCACCATTTTAGGTGACCCGACTTTTGGAAACCATAAGTCATCACCAGTTGACCCGATGGACTATTATAACCCCATTTCGAAAAGGCCACAAAGCGCTCTACAAGCTTGAGTGGCACAAGTGCCTCTCACCCAAATTTTTGACCTCATCCGAGGCGTCCAAAGCCTTCAAAACTGAGTTCAATGTTTCTGTACCCTGCTGCCAATATTGAAAATCTTCAATATCTTCAAAACTAAACCTGATCTAGCCATGAAACTTTACTGGTAGGCTGATATGACTGAGATGAACCTCCACATGTAAAATCAGAACATTCTGAGATTTATGATGAACTTACTAAAAACAACAAGTTTTCATAAATAACAGCTCTGCAAAAGATAGCCATTATTGAATACAAAAATAGAAATATTTTTGGGTGATGCAAGATTGCTCTTACACCTAGGATGCTCCTGCATTAGACACTTGGGGTAATTTAAGAAGTGACCCCGTCACGACTCAGGTGTGTAGAGGAAAATCAAGAAGGTTAATCTCCTCCTTTGTTAGGCATGATGAATCTTCAACAGGTCATCCTTTCCATTTGACCAAATACTCTTCATATGTCATGTTCCTTGTGCTTCTACCAACATGACTATCCAGTATGTCTTCAATCTCCTTGATATTTGAACTGGTTGCTAGAATACTCCACTGTGCTGTTGTAACTTCATCTTCAACACCTCCTTCATGATACTCTGTCAAATCTAAAATAATAAACACTGGTGAAATATTCAGCTCAGTAGGCAATTCTACCTCATATGCATTTCCTGAATCATGCTTCTTGAGTATCTTACATGGCCCAAACTTGTTCATTTTCAA
This sequence comes from Chamaecyparis obtusa, assembly GCA_027943335.1. Lineage (NCBI taxonomy): Eukaryota > Viridiplantae > Streptophyta > Pinopsida > Cupressales > Cupressaceae > Chamaecyparis > Chamaecyparis obtusa. Next base: position 2,802,148 of record BSBK01003299.1, read on the forward strand.
CTTGTTATATTTACCAACCGGAAATCACTCCTTCCACAAATGAACCATGACTTCATCTCCAACCTGAAATTATTTATGCCTCCTTTTCACATCTACCTTAGCCTTATACTGCGCATTCATCTTGGTAATATGCTTCCTCACCTCCTCATAGATGTTCTTCAAATGTTCTGCAAAATCCTCACCTTCAGCACTACATATTTCTCCTTTATCTATCTTTCTCAACTCAGATGCATTTCTCGGACTACCCCCATATACAATCTGGAAGGGTGATTTACCAGTGCTCTTGTTGACAGAATTATTATATGCAAATTCTACCTATGGTAAAATCAAATCTCATCATATTGGCTTATCCCCAACCAAACATCTCAGCAAATTTTCCAAACTCCTATTTACCACCTCTATCTATCCATCAGTCTATGAATGATGTGATGAACTGAATTTCAAATCTGTCTTCAACTTCTTCCACAATGTATGCTAGAAATATCCAACAACCTTAGTGTCTTGATCTGAAACTATGGTCTTTGGCAAACCATGTAGTCGCACTACTTCTCTGAAAAACAATTCTGCTACATGAACCACATCATTAGTCTTCTTGCAGGGAATAAAATATGTCATCTTTGAAAATATGTCGACTACCACAAAAATTGAATCATGTCCCCGCTTTGTCCTTGGTAAACCAAGAACAAAGTCCATACTGATATCCTTCGAAGGTTTCTTTGGTACAGGTAATGGCTGATACAACCCTGTATTCTACTTCACTCCTTTCACCATCTAACATACTCTACAACTTTGTACAAACTTCTTGACATGTTGCTGCAACTGTGGCCAATAATAATTCTCACTAACCAAAGCAAGAGTTTTATCACCACCAAAATGTCCAGCCAATCCTCTGCTATGCTTCTCCTTGATGAGATTCTCCCTCATAGAACTTCCTGGAATGCACAACTAACTCCCTCTGAATAGCATATCATCCTGAATGATGAAATCCAGCCACTTCATTCTATCTAGAGTAACAGGTTCTTTACAAGCTTTCCAAGCTTCACCAAAATCAAGATCCTCTAGATACAAATTCTTGAGTTCTTTAAATCCAAACACCTCAATCTGCATCTCTATCAACAATAGTTGCCTTCTGCTAAGTGCATCTGCAACCCTGTTAGACTTTCCACTTCTGTGTTTCAAAACAAATGTATAACTCTGCAAAAACTCAACCCATTTCAAATGTCTTTAATTCAACTTTCCTTAACTATTCAGATATTGCAAAGCTTGATGATCGGTATACAAAAAAAACTCTTTAGGAAGCAGATAGTGTCTCCACTTCTTTAATGCCTGAACTATAACATAAAATTTCTGATCATAAATAGAATATTTTTTCTTTGCATCATTTAACTTCTCACTGAAATAAGCAATAGGTTTACCTTCTTGGCTCATAACAGCTCCTATTGCAGTACCTCTAACATCACAATCTACTTGAAACACCTTATTAAAATCTAGAAGTGCTAAAACAGGTTGTTCTGTAACTTTTTATTTCAACAATTGAAAACTCTTTTCTGCCTCATTAGTCCACTTAAACTCTTTTCGATACCCTCTCATTGTTTGAGTCAAGGGACCACAAATACTATTGAAATTTCTGATAAGCTTTCTGTAAAAATTAGCCAAACAATGAAAAGATCTTATCTCAGTAGGACTCCTTGGAGTAGGCTATTCAAGGATAGCCTGTACCTTCTCTGGGTCCAGTTTTAGACCTTCTGTTGAAACTACAAATCTCAAATACACTAACTCTTTTTTCACAAAACTGCACTTCTTCAAATTAATCAACAATTTCTCATCTCTTAACTTCTCAAACACTATACGAATATGCATCATATGCTCTTCCAATGTCTTACTAAAGATCAAAATATCATCTAGGTACACAATGACAAATTTACCCAGAAATTTTTTCAGAACCTCGTTCATGAGCCGCATAAAAGTGCTAGGTGCATTGGTTAGCCCAAAAGGCATGACTAACCACTCATACAGTCCTTCCTTTATCTTGAAGGTAGTCTTCCATTCATCTCCTTCTCTAATCCGAATCTGGTGATATCCACTCTTCAGATCTATCTTTGAGAAATACACAGCTCTACTGAAACAATCCATAATATCATCCATTTGTGGCAATGGAAACCTATACTTGATTATAATTTTGTTTATTACTCTGGAATTTGTACACATCCTCCATTCTCCATTCTTCTTTGGTGCTAATACTGCTGGTACAACACATGGACTCAGGCTCTCTTGAATCAATCCCTTTTGTAACAACTCATGTACTTGTCTGTTCAACTCTTCACTTTCTGCTGGTGTCATTTTGTGTGTTGCCTTGCTTGGAAAACTGGCTCTTGGAATCAAATCCATCTGATGACTGATCTTCCTTACTGGTGGTAATCCATCAAGTACATTATCAGATACAATATCCTAGAACTCATTCAACAAATTTGCAACCTCTACAGGTACATCCTCTACTTCTTCTTTACCAGCTTTTGGAATTAAAGAAAAACACACATGCTCATGCCTCATACCATCTAGGAATTTTCTTCTATCAACAAATGTTATTCTTGCATTACCACATACCTTTTCTTCGGTCTCTTTCAATGGCTTTAGCTTATGTCGCACTCCATCCTTTGTTAGGAAATTGGTATTCGCACGACCATCCTATACAACACATTTGTCAAACTGCCATGGTCTACCCAACAACATATGACATGTATCCATAGATATGATATCACATAGTACCTCATCTTGGTACCCCGCCGATCTTGAATTTTACTAGGCACTGTTCACTAACGATGACCTTATGGTCATCCTCCACCCAGGCAATCCGATATGGATGTGGGTGTTTCTATCTCTTGACCTTCAGCTTTGTCACCATCTCTTTTGACACCAAATTGTTAGTGCTTCCACTATCAATAATCACATCACAAAATTTACCCTCACACTTGCATCTAGTGCAAAATAGACTCCTCCTTTGCTCAGGTTCATTCTCACCACTCAACAAGACTCTTCTGTTAATCAATGTTTCTCCTCTTTTAGCATCTTCAAAATTTGATGATCTGACATCTTTATCTACATGCGCAACTCTGGCCTGGTCTTCATTCCTCCTATCTATCATTGCTTGGCGTTGAGGACATTCAAATGACCTATGACCTTCTTCTCCACAGTGAAAACATGTTCCACGGAAGCCTCCTCTTCTTGAACCTTGTCCTCTTCCTCTTCCTCTCTGATCTCTATTGTTCTGATCTTGGAAATGATTGGAATTGTTTCCTCTCTGATTTTGACTGCTACTAGCCTCATCCTTGTTTTTTAGATCTTCATTTCGGCCTCTATATGACCATCCACTAGATCGTCCACCACGACCTCTTCCATTTTGTCTACTCTCAAACTTCTTGTTCAGCTTTTCCTCTACTTTTAGGGTAAACCGGTATGCCTCTTCAATACTGTTCATACGAACCAGATTCAGCTCTTCCTGAATGCTTGGCCTCAACCCATTAAGGTAATGGGCAACTTTCTCCTTATCCACTTCTGCATGGCCTGTTTTGATGAGGATTCCATAAAACTCCTTTGTATACTCCTGAAAAAATTTTCTTGCTTGCTTCAAACTTTGCATCTTCTTCATAAGGTCAAGCTCATAATCAATAGGAATGAACTGTCGCTTCAATTTATCCACCATTCGATCCCATCTTATGATTTTATCTTTCCCTCTTCTATTTCGCTCCAATTGAATCTCTTTCCACCAGATCTTGGCATGACCTTTCAGTCTGGCCTTCACAAATTTGATCCTATCAGGATCATCAATATCTTCATACTCAAAATATTCTTCACATTCATTGATCTAGTCGATCAACTCCTTTGGGTTAAGATTTCTTGAAAATGCAGGAACCTCAATCTTAGGTATTTTCCCAATCTTAGAAATGGCACAAAAAAGTCTTTTTTCCTCCTGGTTCACAACTTCGACTTCTCCTTCTTGATCTTCTTCTTCGGCTTCATCCTCACTTTCGTCTCTGACATTAAGATTCATTCCTCTACGAATCTCCTCTTACAATGCTTGCACTTATCTCTGGAGCACTCTAACCTTAGGTGTTACAACACCAACTCTTCCGCCATGTTCCCTTCATGGAGGCATTTTCACGATGTGCACTGAAACCCTAACCACGGTCCTGGTGCAAACTGCCTCACAATTGGCGATCTATTTACACACTCAAGAACACCTACTCTGATACCACTTGATGAAGGGTGCTCCCCTTAATACCACAAACACATAACAAAAATAGAGAAATAACAACAATATGCAAGAACATAAAATTGGCTTCTTATTATCTCCATAAATGTGGAATTGCAAACTTTTAGAATTACAATATGCAAAGCCTTTTTCGAATTACAATATGCAAAGCCTCATGGGCATTCCCTTACAATATTCTATAGGACAAAGCCTCAAATCAATACCCAGATCTACTACCCAGAACTGCCCTAGCCAACACTACGGGCCTTCTTTATATAGGCAATTTCCACTGTCCAAGAAGGTTCCAAAAATTTATCCCTAAGGGCCGACCAAACTAAAAATTATTTTATTTTTCAATTTATTACATCAAAGTCGGCTCAAAATAACTTTTGAAATCCAAACAAAAATTTTGAAGGAAAATTATTTTCTACCATTTTAGGTCACCTGACTTCCGGAGACCATAAGTCATCACCAGTTGACCTGATGGACTATTATAACCCTATTTTGAAAAGGCCACGAAGTGCTTTACAAGCTTAACTAGCGCAAGCACCTATCACCGGCCTCTAAAGCCTTCAAAAATGAGTTCAAAGTTTCTGTACCATGCTGCCAATACCAAAAATCTTCAGTATCTTCAAAACTAGACCTGATCTAGCCATGAAACTTTACTGGTAGGCTGATATGACTGAGATGAACCTCCACATGTAAAATCAAAACATTCTAAGATTTATGACCAACTTACTAAAAACAACAAGTTTCCATAAATAGCAGCTCTCAAAAAGATAGCCCTTATTGAATACAAAAATAGAAATATTTTTGGGTGATGCAAGATTGCTCTTACACCCAGGATGCTCCTGCATCACTTCCCTAGGGTTTTCATCAACTCTTCAATTATCTTTGCTTGTGTAATATTGAATGTCACTGATTGTGCTAGGCATAAACGGATACTACCAAGTGCCTTCCTATGTAAAATATCTCAATCCTCATCAAACATTGTTGTTGGTTTCTTGTATTTTCCTCCCAATGGCCACCATAAATCCTTCTAATAGAGATAGTCCTCAATTTGAGTTTTCCATAAGTGAAAGTTTTTCCCATTAAAATTTTCAACCTTCAACTTTCTCTCATCTTCCATTACTCTCACTCAACCGTGAGACCTTCTTGCAGAGGATAACTGAAAAAACAACCCGCTCTGATACCACTTGTTAGGATTAGCTAACATAAATTTAATAGTTACATGCAAATATAATCAATAATATAAAGGAATAAAGAACACATAAGTAGAACAAGAATACACAAATATTTAACGTGGTTCACCCAATCTTGGGCTACATCCACCAAATAGATAGTTCAATCTTATTATCCAATAATTCCAGCTCATTATAATCTGCAATCACTTGCAACTCAATATCTCTGCAAGAAGCTATGAAATTCTCATATATTGATAAAAAACCTAACCCTAAGCCATTATAACAAGACTTATGTCAGTTAACAAGTTAACCCTAAAAATACTTGACGAGTCAACCTAGAGAAAAGCTTGACGAGTTAACCTCGAACCCCATGATAAATGAAAAGTGTACAGTATTTTCCTGATCAGTCACCACAAACCAACATGTCCTTGATGAAAAAGGGGAGAAAGATATTGGAAATGCTTATTATAATAAGGGGGAGTTGACATTGTTGGTGGTTTTTTTTCATCAATGAAAAAAGGGGAGATTTTAATAAATATATGATTATTATTTGTTGTCATTGATGTCAAATATTGTGTTCCATATATTCCAAAGGAGCTTGGTGTTCTTCCCTCAAGATTTGTGTTCTGTAACTTGGTGTAATTCCTTCAATCTTTGTGGTCTAGAAGTGTGATATTCTTTTGATAGGGTATGTATGTTAAATATTCAAATAAATTAGAAGTTAGGTACACTCTCAGTCTTGTATGGTCTCAAAAAAATGGAAGACAAGTATGTATCTTGTGATTAGTATGGTCTCAAAATAGTGGAAGATAGGTATGTATCTTGTATCGTATCAGAATAGTGGAAGACAAGTATGTATTTTGTGATCATAAGTTGGTAGTGTTCTATAGTGCTCATGCATTATATTCTTATTTCTGGATGTTTGTCTGGTCTGCATGTCTATTGTAGTATTGTTTTATATTATAGTTATCAATTTTTACAATTGCAATTATTTAGGAGTGGCTCTCTTTGGAAATTAGGTTGATGTTTTGTTGCTACTCATTCAGATGAATTCAAGAATTAGTCTTGGTTGTGGTGTTCTCTAGTGATCAGGAGTGTGTTCCTAGTATTTTGGAGACTGTGTCATCCTAAGTTAACATTCTTTCCAATTGTTGTTTTGATTTAGTAATTTTTTGTGGCAACCTCTGATGTGGCATGTTGACATGGATTTTGATGTGGCATTTTGACATGGCTTCTGATTCGGCGTATAGATCTCTCCATAGCATGCGGAGGTCTAGTTACAACTGGCAATTGGGTGTTTTCTTCTACATGTTTGATTTATCCTCGGTTTATGTTTCTCTTATTGTGGATATGGCATTGGGAATGTATAGCATGTTCTTGGTTTGTCTTTCTTTTGAGATGGATCATGCTTTCAGTTTTAGATCTATGTGTTGTATTTATTGATTGTTGAAATATTAGATTTAGGTTTGGGCCTTATAATTAATGCTTATATCTTATTCAGATGGCTCCATGCTATATGGGACCTATGTATTTAATGTTTATCACTTACCCATTTGGGTCCTTGGTTTAGATGTTTTTGATAATGATCATGTTTTTGGCTTGGTCTACATGGAACTCATTTGTAATATCCTTTTTGGTTTGGCCGACCTTATCTGACCATATTGTAATCTCCAATGATCTATTTTTTATATAAGGGTTGTTAGTGCCTTGGCAAAAAGTATGTAAGGTGTGAAGCAAATTAGGTGGCGAACTAGTTCAACAATCGACAGATCAAAGTGCAGTGACAAATAGTAATTAGTTTGGTGCACTAGTGTGGACAGAGTTATGCGGATCAATTGCATAAGCAAGAATATTTTCATATCTACTTTAAAGAGGGATAAGTACTTTGAGGCAGTGAGTCTTGGGTAGTTGTGTTTGGCACTGTATTTTTTTACTTTGGCTATGAGCCTTTGTATGCAAGTCTAGAGCAGTGATCTCATGTTTGAATAATTTTAAGGAAGTGAGCCTTCTTCATTATTCACATTCATTCTAGTAGTGGTAGTGAGACTCTAATTAGTTTTTCAGAGAAATGAGCTCCTAATCTTTTGTAATCATATTATATACTTTAGTGGATTATCTTTGTGGGCAAGTGCTCACCGTAGTTTTTCCCAATTTGGATTTTCCACGTATAAATCTTGGTGTTCTTGTGTTGTTGGTTCTATTCTTTCTTGCACACTATTCATTGTGGTGGTTACTAAAGTTAGCTATTAGAGTTTTTTTTTTAATGCTTATTCATCCCTCATCACATAATTTACATCAGATACATTTCTTAGTCAAGCTAATGTGATACTAGAATTCATTTATTGCAAGCATAAAGGCCTCTTGGTAGAAATGCATGAGTTTTGTTGCTCAATATAGAATATGTTTATTTTCAATCCCAAATCAATAGCAACATGGTTTGTAGTTGGTTTCAAAAAATAATTTGTCACATCTTCCTATCAGAGATAAATAATGCCTTCATTTATTGGTGTACCACACAACAAGTCTAATTTTAAACTTGGACAATGTGCTATTTTTGTCATATTCATGGAAAAATTATTTTAGAGTTGATGAACTAAATTATTTCCCTTTGAACAATGTTCAAGGACATTTCCCATACTTATTTCTAAAAGGATTTTATTGATCTAAAACCCTCCTTCAATAGTTAGTCTTTTTCATGATAGAGATTCAAGAGAAGCTACATAATTACAAACTCAAGTGAATATTATGGTTTATGCGAAGGAATGATAACATATGTAGCTCTACGCAAGAAAGGAGGAGGAATTTCCATAATATTGTAGAAGAGTAAAGGTCAATGAAATATATGATGAAATCAAGATCCTATACTTCCTTACATTTATCATCATTCTTTTTAGTTTGCATTAAGAACAAATTATTTCAAAACGCTCTCATTTTTGCTATAATTAATATATGTATTCAAGAAGAATGACAAAGTTTAACAGGAGTAGACTATTCTGAGTATTGACTCAATCAATTGGTTGTTTCTTATTAGCTCCTATTGCAGTTGTGAGCTCACCAACAAAGCTCCCTCTCTATTCTTTTCCAATCTAGAATTTTGTTACCCATAGTATAATGACAACAACGTGACAAATAAAAACATATTCTTCTTTCTTCTAATCGATACCAAGCCTATTAGAAAACCATTGAAACTCTAATGTTGTTCCATTTTATGCATTCTCCTTCATTTCCATAAAACCAAGATCCATTTTTCCCAAAAAGATATACATTTGATTTCATTAAAATTCATTTCCAAAACGGTTACCACCGTTATCATTCATATCACTTGGTTCAATTTCATTTTAGATTCATTTCAGTAAATAGCATGATCTGAACATTTTGATCATTTCATTCACCCTCATCACGGGTTGAGGTATAATTAATTTCCTTGCAAGAAAAAGGGGTTCAAAATAACTATAATGTTTCAAATTACAAGATCAATTAAAATATTAATCATTACTTACACTTTGAGAGCACTCAGTTTCATAAGAACTATGTTCCAAATCAAAGTCGATATGGTATAATCATTAATATGGTTTGAGCATCCAATTTTATGGCCCAACTTTACTAGCTATTATACATGTTAATAATATTGATATTGCAATTTGACACTATATAAAAATCAAAGATTAAATACATGTATAACTATATAAAGTAATGTGAATTTGACGACGTATGTATGTATGCATGTGCCTGCTACTTTATATTGTATACAAGTATGCATATACATACATATGTATATTTACACTTTATTCACATACATATATAATTGTGTACATTTTTGAATCGTTAATTTAATTTGTATAAAAGAGAAATTATGCATTCGAATGGTTCGACATTAATTCATATGTTTCAATTCGTATTTAAAACTTGATTAAATAAGACTTTATGTCGACCCCTAAAAATTGGTGTAAAGGAAGAGAATACCCTAATAGATCATTTGACCTTCTAGGGTTTGACAAATTAAAACCTAGACCTTGGCCCACTATAGTAGGCTAAGAAACCCTCGATGTGTCACTTACCTATAGACTTCATAATACTCATATGGCAATTTGACCTTTTCAAAAGTTTACGCCCTCTACCTTATGAGACCCCCCCACCCCCCTTCTTGGAGGTCAATAAGCTACCTGCATCTACTTGTCCAAAAGAATGCAGTTAGCTGAAAACCTGTAAACATTTAAGTGTGTGTCCACACACACATGTATCAAATCATAAACTAGTCAGTTGTGGATCAAAATATTTTCAAGGAATTACTAAATCATCGTTTGTTTCAATAATATCATAATCATCACATGTCAAAGTAATAAAAGTTCATAGCATTATAACTTATGCAAAATTAGGGATGTATCATTTGTGCAGCGAAAAAAGATTGGACACTAGCACTGGGTGCTAGTGTCCTCAGAATTTTTATCCAAATTCAAATATTTGAATATAAACTTTGGGCCCTTAATGTCCATAACCATATTGTTGACATCTCACAAAAAGGTGTGAGGCACATTTGTGAATCCCTTCCATATTTTAAACCTCCTAATTTTAAATCTAGTCTTACAATCAATTCTAATGATCAAGAAATCAATTCAACTCAATTCAATTATTGCAAAAGTGGAGATATATCAAGCAGAGAAATCTAAAGATTATCATCAAGCATCTGAAGCATTATTCATTGTTACTATTACAATGTTGCATGAATGTTTTGTGGGACTTCATGGGAGAAATTCTACATCACCTTTCATGAGATCTACACAAGGGTTTTTTGCATAAGGTAATCATTTTAGTTTATATTCTTGATGCGCCTCTACTCCTAAGAGAGAAAGTGGTAGTTGAAAATCATAATTTTTTGTTGTGACAATGGGAACACCAACACATGGTTTGACTTTGACAAGCCCCTATATAATAGAAACATTTTTTCACCTCTTTTGTGTGTGCAAGTTCATATATGAAAGTTGATAATGACTGGAATTTACAAACAGACAAAAAAAAACATTGAGACTTTGTAGAGCCCAAAACCTTAGGAATTTACAACATCTAGCGCCAGTGTCCTTATTTTAATCCAAATTTTAGGACAACAACCAAGTATTCTCCTAATTTGATCCTCAACATTGGCATCTGCAAAAATTATTAGTATATAGAGGTAATAAATCAATGCAAATAGGTAATGAACCAATTCAACCACTAATTTGATTATGTTTTTAAACAACTTCCATACAACCAAACATGCAAGTGTAACTATGCATTAGAAGTAAAATAATTCAAGCATTCACAAAAGCATAACACATAACACCACTATGTTTTTTCATGGAAACCCTTGTAAGAGGTAGAAAACCATGCAGTAAAAAGAGTTTCCCTGTTAAGAGCTTACAATACCCTATTAGGGGCTCACCCAGTTAAGAGTGACTAGTACCTTGTTAGAAGTACAATTGGATATATTGGGATCTACCTCACTAGATGATTTTGAACTCCTCAAAAGTCACCTTGTTAAAGGATGTATACAATGAGACCTATTAAAGTTCACCATGTTAAGGGATTTAACCTGCTAACCTATTAGAGTTAGCCTTGAGCAATGAACTCAAATAATTGATCTAAAAATGACATTTCTTTCTTGACAGATCCAATACAACCTTTGAATCCTGGCACAATTATCTATCTTTGTTTTTTATCGCAACCACCAATAACACAATCTTATCCTTAAAATCACGCGATTTAGCTTTCCTTTATATAGTTGTTCTTAAGTCGGTAGGGATTAAAAAAAAATTTGCAAGTTGGCCCAAAACATTTACCAAACACATGAAAATCAATGCCACACATACCTAATATGTCGGCCCAAAATGTAATACAAAATTTTATTACCAAGCACTAACAAATAATCAACTGCCTCGATCGTTTGATCATCAATTATCAATCAATAACTCAACCGGTTCACACTAAACACCACACCAAAATACCAACACACTCAAAATATTGAGTTAAAAGTTGCAGTTGGAAAATTGAACTTGACTAACCAAAATAATTCTTCAGTAATAATCGCACCAACCAATGTGCTCTCTATCTCGATCGCCACTCAAAATACTTTATTATTGTCTTCCTATTAACTGATTAAAACACTTAGCTTATTTCTCTTTACCTATCCATCCAGTTGATCAGTATCTTTAATATACTCATCAAATCTAATAGAGTTTCCATCAATGAAAAACTCATAAGCATAAAATACTACATCTCAACTCCAAAATCCATCATAATGCCAACAAAAATTGTTTTTGGTCTCTAGCAGCCAATGCCCTTGTCCTACCTAGTCAACTCTATATTGTAGTCACAAGTTCATGTTTATACTTCCTTCTCAAATATACCTTCTTGTTCTACATTTTTATTTTGATTTTTAAGTATTATATCAATCTTGTTCAAATTTCCTTCTTTAGCATAGTTCACTAAACCCTTTCTTTTAAACCCTAATCACAAACCCTCATCAAAAATTTAGTGTGGACATAATATTGTTCAACTCTACTTTGAGAGTTGTATTCAAACCCATTCACACCCATTCTAATGACTTGTGGTGAAAAAGATATTGATTATAGGTTGATGTACATGTTAGCCTAAGATCACATTCCACCATTTTATTTTGATACCTCACAATTGTAAATCTCTGACATATCTATGGAAACACAAGTATGTTAGACATCTCAAAAGTTTAAAACCCTTACATGTACAAGGTAAACACAATTATGTCAAACATCCCAAAATTATGATTATTTTAGAAGAACATGGACCACCCTAAAACTTTGACATTCCAAAACTTTAAAACTCTAACATACACAAGGCAAACACAAGTATATCAAACATACTCTAACATTGACACCTAGAAAAAGAACAAGGACCACCTCAAAACTACATTACCCTAAATATTTAGAACTCTGATATATGTGAGGAAAATAAAAGTATATCAATCATCTTCTAACATCAACACTTAGAACAATAACATTGACCACCTGAAACTCTAATATCTTAAAACTTTGAAACTTTGACATATGCAAGGAAAACACAAGTATGTTGGGCATCGCCTAACATATAAACCTCAAAAGGGAGTATGTAGTATCCTAAAAATCTAAAACTCCAAAATACACATGCAATATTATTTGGGGCTTTGATATGACATTAAAATTTTCAAGCCGGCCTAGGAGACAAAGAGAGGTAAACCAATAAATACAAGATTTTTCCTAAAAAAAATTGCAAGAATCCTAACACCACCTATTATGTCTATCACATTATTATTTATAGAGGATTACTGCCTCTAATCCTCATACCTATGTGTTATCTTTAATTTTGGATCACTTGAATCGTGGGATAATCCCTACAAAATATGTTTGTTTTGCAACCCCCACCCTCTAGGCATGCATATTGAGGCATTTTTCAAGTGCCTTCGTGGATAAATCAATCCCTCAAAAAACCCTTTCAATCAGATCCCTTTCTTGTCTTGTTATTTCAGCCAAGTCTTTGTTTTCTAGGAGTTAGTCATTTTTCATATCATGCAAAGTTTAGGTTTTTTTCCTAACATTGCATGAATCCTTCGCTACAATTTGTAGATTAGGTTTTAAGACCCAAACTGTAGGGTTAATCCACTTTGCATGTTTCACATGCAAATCAAGATTTAAATATAAATTTGTATCACCTTTCATCATAGGATTATTAGTTTCTTATCGGGTATTGAAACTCAATCAACAAGTTTCATCAATCTAGAAATTGTCTAAGTTGCATATTAGGGTTTGAACCCTAGCCTACATCATTGACCACTATGTTACAAGTTGTCGATTGAGTTTCAAACCCCAATTTGCATTTCCTTTACATCTCATACATGTTGGTTGGGTTTCAAACCCCTACCAACATCGTTCTTTGATCACTTAAAACAAACATTTCAATCAAAAATTGAAACCAATCAACACATTTTCCATTCATGTTTTCACATGTTGATTAGGTTTTGAAACTCGATTGACATCATGGCCATTTACATCTTCAAGATGTAAATCAAGTTTTAAAACCCAATATACATGAACATCATTGCAAAAAATATAAATCAAACTTTAAAACCCAATTTACATATCCTTAAATTTTACATGACCTTTTCATCTTTGCATACTTTTTGACCAGGTTTTGGAACCCCAATTGACATAAATAATCAAACACTTAGTCAATTTTTCATCCCCTCTTGTATTTTCAAAGTTTTTCTTTGACATCACATGAACTTTGTCAGGGATTTGTCCAACTCTATAAATATCCTTTCCAAATGCCAAATTCCACACATCGGGCCTTGATGACTCCAAAGTACGGGCTACCTTATAGCTACATGAATATTTTTTAAAGAAGGATGATATCAATGAAGATGTGTTTTTGGACACTTAGTTTATTTTGTGGTACACATTATGCAATTTGGTTTTAATATATTACCTATAAATTAAAAACTTTAATTACATATAACAATAGTACAAGTCAAAGTCTAGTAGGACTGTATTGTTGAATAAGTCAAGGTTAGTTGTAATTTTATCTCATTTTTCTCATAGCCTCTCCTCTATAAATAGGAGTGTTCTCATTTTTATATATAATCTTATGGGAATACAACAAAACTTTCTCAATTAGATAAGTATCTCAAAATTTTGATTTTGAGGTGTAAATCCAATTGCAATCAATAAAGAAGCAATTTGTTTTCAATCCTTGTGTTGAAACAAATTATTATGTAATGATATTGTTCTTAGGTCTTTATTGTTACATAATATCTAGAGTTGTTTGTGAGTATTGTAGTGTTGATAAGAGAGATTCAAACTTGATTTTGTAGTCTTTGAGTTGCACTATTATTTTAGGAGCTAGTGTTATGTGTTCAAATTGGGGACAACTTGTAGTCTTTAGGCTTCTTTTATCCTCTATGTTTGTGTCATTGGGGTGTAGTATATGTTGGAGTCTTTGAGCCGCACCTAAACTTCATTGTTGTTCCTAAATATTTATAAGAAGTCATGGAAAGTCTTTGAGATTTCATGATCTTCTTGGTTATATAAAGATTCTAGTATATTTTAGTTATTCTTTTGTTTACTCATTGTATATTGGTATTAATGCTCTAGTCGGTACTTAGTAATTGTTAACACAAAATTATGCACCTGGGCTTAGGTGGTGGTTAGCAACCTAAGAAACCTTGTGAAACATGGAAACAATCTCCAAGTGTGGGGCTTGAAATGAGAGATTGAGTCTCTAGAGAAGGTCAACTTCTTTTACAATCAAGATGCACCTAAACTATTGCTTTTGAGGAAAAGGGAGAAGGATATAATGCTGAAAGAGAAATACAAAAAGGGAAATGTGGTGATGCACCAAATAGATTGTTGATCTACTCCTTCCAATAACTACACTTAACTTCAATAGAACTCACAAAACTATACTACTATCTATATTTATCAACCTTAACAAAAATGAAAGTCAAGAATCAATAAAACCAGGCAAGGAATATGGATATTCACTTAACAATATTAATTGTCTGAGATTAACATAATCATATAGTGCTATAGATGATGAAATACATTCAAATAGATAAGGGAGAAAGACTACACAAGCTTATTTGGGTCGAAAGTAGATAAAACAATAGTAATTTCTATTGACTAAGGCAAATATATCTACATAAGAGAATTTTGTAAAATAACTAGAAAAAGAGATTCCTAGAGAATGTACAAAATTTGCCTTTATAGGGTTCAGGCATAACCTAGATTTTGTGTTTGAGTTCAAACTCCAACCACATTGGAGTTAATGTTACATATGCATAAATAAATAAATATTAGATGAAAATCTAATCTCTGTTACAACTTAAATCAGGGAAGTGATAGAAAGGGCCAAATGAATGCATCCAACAAATGGAAGGAATAAATCTTATCCCTGCAAATAGTAAATGAGCATGGGGATGCATTGACGTCATGATTACAGAGTCAAAGAATGCATCTCAACATTGATTAATCAAACCTGATAACATGTCGTGGCTGCAAATAATCAAATTGGATCGCTAGCAAAAAATGTTAAAATGGGATAACACAACATGTTAACATACTTGTAGCGTTGACACGTTGACTTCGTCATTTCGCAAGGACCCCCAACAAGATGTTATGAAAACACGAAAGAAACTAGGACCATTGATCAACATAAAGATGCACGACATAAATTTGATAAAACATGACAATATCATGACCCACATCACTTAATAGTCGAACAACATGGATCAGAGATAACTTTAGTGGTGAATCTTCACCTTTTGGCGATCCCGTCTGATGGGTCAATCATCATTTGGCGAATAGAGCACGCAACACAGCTCAACTACATCGCCGGATATTTATTAGATTTGGGTCCAACGCCCGGGGTAGTCGCCCATTAGTTATCACATGATTGGTCAAAACTATCGGTGCAATCGCCAATGCAATATACGTTTTGGATACATTTATTTTAAACATATCACCAGCTTTTGCATGTTGTTTCTTATTGGCCCACGTTCTTTCGCCATTACTACAACCAAATAATTTTCCCTTGGGTTGGGCGTCGCCAACCATTTTCCGGACGTGTGTCGACCACTAGCCCCGTTTAGCCAACTGTTTCCTACTGTGGGCTTGCATAGGAAGGTGCGTTTCGCCTGCATTTGAAATTCCCGCTTGTTAATCCCGCCTAATTCACCAACCTAAATTGGACTATAAAATATTATTATTCTACATAGTTTGCTCTTTTCTGGTCTGGAGACTGGCATTTCTTATTGCTGCCGAACTTTCAGAGTGCTGAGTGCATTGGCCATTGACTCGTGGACCCTGGTTTTTTTAAAAGGCAAGTGCTTTTTAATTTATTTTTTATGTCAACAGTGGTACTGGACCACTGGTACAGTGGTACTGGTTATTTTTTTAGTTTTATTGTCCAGTGTAATGCTAAGATAGCCTATAGGTTTGCGAATTATATTGGCCCTTGGGTAGTACCGTAGCAGTAGAACCCATTTTTTGAGAATGAATCATATTATTGTTATTATATGTAGTCTAAGTAGTTGAGTCTTTTGTTCAACAACTAAGTTGATATATTTTTTGCAGCCTTTATCGGTTTGCCATGTCAAATAAGAGGGGTAACAGGGGTTCCGGTAGGATCCCTGAATGCCAAGAGAAGCCACCATTACCAAAACGCAGAACCATAGCAGCATATTTTGGTGGTGGAAATGTTGGCAAGCTACAAGATTCACAAGTTAGATCTCCAGTTGAAAAAGGAGATTCATCACAAGTTGGACCCTCAGACCATATTGAAGTTCAAGTTGGTGAACCTGATATCTCAGTCGAGGATGAACTTGAACACGATTTGGAGGCACTTCCCCTGAGTAGGGAGTCACAAACTGAGATTATAGAGTTGGAGTCGGTCCTGGACCAGTCGGGTGAGAAAACCAAAACTGATTCCATAAATCATGCTCATGCACAAAAGGGGAAAAGAAAATTGGGATCGACGAAAGATCAATCTCACTGGGATCTGTCCCAAAGGAGTTTTCAGTTAGAATGGGTGGAAAAGTACTGGTTCATTGAACCAGTGCCCAATCCAATTGATGGTGTGCCTCCTACTGAATGCAGATGTAACATTTGCACAGAGATAACAAAGAAGGAGAAGAGGTTGCAGCTTAAAATTGATACCATAGAAAAGCATGTCGGTAAAGTTTACAAGAAGGAAAT
Source organism: Chamaecyparis obtusa (assembly GCA_027943335.1). Lineage (NCBI taxonomy): Eukaryota > Viridiplantae > Streptophyta > Pinopsida > Cupressales > Cupressaceae > Chamaecyparis > Chamaecyparis obtusa. The sequence continues at coordinate 2,819,316 of BSBK01003299.1, forward strand.
TATAGATAGAGTTGAAAAATCCGTGCTAACTTGGAAAACAAAGGACAACTGTCTGCATATCAGGAATGCCAAAATATACGAGTTACACCAGCAATTACGGGATAAGCGTTCTGCAGTAAAAGGTTCCATTGAAGATTTCATTGGGAAAGCAACGGAAGTGCAAAATATGGGAAAAGTAGTTCAATTAAGTGTGGTCTTTTATTTATTGAGTAGAGGACGTCCTATGACAGACTACCCTTCAATTCCTGCCTTATTGCACTTTTTGAAAACTCAAAACTATCCGAACAGTCACTGGTCAGTAAACAGTGGATGGGAATGGGCTAGATGTCTTGCACAGGTTGAAAAAGAAGATATGAAGGAAAAAATAAAAGACTCAAATTTCATTGCATTGTCTCTAGATGAAGTTACAGAAATTGATAATACTTCCTGGGTGTGCATGCATGTTTATACTGTAAACAATCTTTGTCGTCAACCATTTATACTATCTGTTGCTAAATTGAATTGTAGTGCGACAGCTGAAAATTTATATGAATTATTAAAGACTACTCTAATTGAATCTGGAGGTTTGGATAGCATGGAGATTGCCAAAAAGTTGGTGTGTGTTGGAGCAGATGGAGCTTCGGTTATGCAAGGTCATAAAGGTGGTCTTTGCAAAAAGATCAAGGATGATTTGGCACCCTACGCTATTCCCATTCATTGCATGGCCCATCGAATGAATCTAGCTTTTGGAATTGTTAGCAATTTTGGTTGTGTAAGTAAAGTGGAATCTCTAATCAAAGAGATTTACCAATACTTCTTTCGAAGTCCAAAATGAGTCCGGGAATTTCAACACTTCTCTCGAGGACTTACTGATGGGAAGAAGCTTCTTAAAGACAATGATACCAGATGGATCTCTTTGGATGGACCGGCACATCGAGTAATGTCTGAATACCCGTCATTGCTTGGACTAATCCACTCTGTGCGAGACAAATTCCCTCGGCTATATTCAAGCCTAACTAATGTTAAGGTACTCTTAACTTTAGCAGCTATTCTCCCCATGCTACAGGACATGAGAAATATTATAAAAAAGGTTCAACAAAGAGGTATGTACATTGCATAATATAATAAGCTGCGTAAAATGACATGTAGTAGCCTGGATACTCTGTATCGATTACTACCATTAGATGAATCAAAGTTTGCAAAGTGGATAGAAATCACAGATTTGAACAATCCTAGGAAGTTTTTACATATTGGTGCAAACGATGAGGTATATGCCAGGGTACGTGGAGTTGACATACCAATGCAGTACTATGCCCGCGTCAACCCCGACGAAGTAGGAAGTGAAGTTGAATCAGAACCAGAGAAGGTACTTTCACGTGTTACAAGTGAAGACTTCAAGAAGATCAAAGACTCTGTGCTTGACTCTGTCAAGCGAGTTTGCTACAATCTTTCATCAGAAATCAGAGACAGATTCCCTCCAGAGGAACTTCTCGAAGCAATGTCAATTGTTTTTCCACAATATTGGTCTCTAAACTGTCCGACTGATTTTTGAAGAAGGATGACGACTCTGATTCAGCATTTTTGCAAACCTAAAGTAATCAATGGAATCACTATAAATGGAATTTTAGATGAATCTCGACTGAGAGATCAATCATATTCTTTTGCAAACATAATGAGGGAACAATATGCTCTTATGGAGAACCAAAATGAAGAGGGAGCGGTAACAAAGCTTTGGAAAAACCTTGGTGAGAGCAATCAGTTGAGAGAGGCAATACCAGAATATTTCAAGCTTACCGATTTATGTTTGACAATGATATTGGGTTCAGTGGAGGATGAGAGAGTTTTCAGTACTTTGGGCTTCCTGAAGTCAAAGGTTAGAAACAAATTAGACAAAAATTTGGATAATTGTCTGAGGCTCTATAATTTTAGGTATGAGGTAGAAAATTTCCCTTATGACAGGGCTGTCAGCATTTGGAGAAAATGATGTCAAAGAAGAGGGATTGCCAACATTTCAAACCCAAGTGGCAGTGGTAGTGGTGGTGGCAATGGTAGTGGCAGTGGTTCATATCCTGATATTGGAAGCAATGAAGATGATGTTGACTTTGGCATGCATAGTGAGTCTGACGCTGACAGTGAATCTGAAGAAAACACAATGAACAATCAAATGTTGTATGCAATAAATGAGGAGGATTCTGATGATAGTGATGCTGAGCTGGTCCAGGCGGAATGGCAACTATAGCAGCTTCTCAACCTCAAGTTCTAACTTTTGTGAGTCAAGTAGTAGGCTAGAAGTAGTAGCTCTGATCTAAGACTCTATCTACTAATTTATTATGTTTGTAGAAGTCAATTTATAGCCTTCATTCATAGTTTCACTGTCCTTTTATAGATGCTTAAATGTTTTTTTTGAACATGTTGATAATACAAACTTACATGTTGAGATTTTCATTGATTGTATTTTTGTAACATGTTGAGATTTTCATTGATTCTAGTTTCTTTAAGAAATTGTAACATAATGCATTTAACAGAATAAGCTCTATTTAAAAAAAATTGTATTATAATTTATAATTATAAATCAGCCTGTAACATAATACATTTAACAATTGTCAATTACAAACAATTACAACCCTTTGCAAATGACTCAATGTCAAATTGAAATGACCCTGAATTCCCTTTTGCAGATATAAGGGAGCAACAATAGCTGTAGGTCGGTTTGTAATTGTATATATAATCAGATTATTACTACATAATACATTATGTGTGTACAATCACATTGCCAATTGTACAATTTTTTCTAGTAGGGAAATTTTTTCCATCTGCTGTGTAGTAATAGTATGCCAGTGCCTGGCTGCCCAACTATCCTGATATGCTGGCTCTTGATTCCTGTAACAATTAACATTAAACAAAGTTGAAATTAAATCCAAAATTTGAAATTAAAGAGAAACAAGTAACAAAATGATTATAGTACTATCACTTACTGAGTTGTTACTTCTTAGTGCTATCAGCTATGAGTCATGACTGCCAATGACAGCAACAGTAACAGCTTCAGTTTCAGAAGATGACCCAGCTTCTAAGAATTTCTTTAGGGCGCTCCATTCTGCATCATTTGGTGGCTCCATTTGTTTGAGGTTGTAGCTAAATAGTTGTAACCTCGTCAACAATAAATACTTCTGAGAGATATTTTTAAATGAATCGAGGAATTTATCTACAACTTCATTCATTGTTGACAGTGGTTTGATGCAACTTGCAATTCCTTCTGGAGTGGTATCCTCAGGCAAGTTGCCTAAATCATGATTCATGCTCTCCTACAACCTTTTCATGTAATTTTCATTTCCAATGAATCTGGCATTTGAGTCAGTTGGATTTGGTAATCCAGCATTCAGCAAGTTCAGTATGATGTTATTCATCTTCTTCAATTCTTTGGAAACAGATTTGAGAGCTTCACCCATTTTCGTTAGTTATTCACAATGGTGACCGACATCAATGGTCATTACAGAGGCATCCAAGCGGCTGTTTATTCCATGCTTTTCCAAATCCCTATCACTGGATATCTTTACTTTACTCAAAATTTGGTCAGAAACATTTTTTAAGGATTTGGTGAAGATTTGTCTTTTACCAAAAAAATCACTTTTTACATTTTCAAAGAGAAGTCTGATATTGCTATTTAAATCAAGCCATTCAAACAAACTATCAGTGTTCTTCATTATTTTGTCCCAATTTTCTTGTTTGATAAGCTTAACCATGTTTATTATAGTATCCTTCACATGATGGTCTTCGGAAGAGGTCGCTCTATTTTCTGCCATTACATTCTCCATCTTTTTCTTCATTTGAGACATCTCTTTTTCACTCTTTTTATGTATTTCCTCTACTTGCCCTTGAAAATTAGTTGCTCTCTTCCTCTCATCCTCCAATTTCTTCTTCAAATCTTGGATTGTCTTTGCAGCAATTACCTCTTTTTTCTTCTCATCCCCGAGTTCCCTTTTCAAATCATGGATTGCCTTTGCAGTGGACTCCTCCTTTTTCTTCGCATTGTCCAATTCCTTCTTCAAATCATGGAGTCTTTGAGTAGAGTCAGTAGACTCCTCTTTCTTCGTGTTCTCCAATTCCTTTCTCAAATTGAAGATTTTCTTTGCAGCTGACTCTTCTTTTTTCTTTGCATTCTCCAATTCCCTCCTCATTTGGTGGATTATGTTAGTGTTTGCAGTAGCACTAGACTATGTTTTCTTCACATTCTCCAATTCCTTCTCCAAATTACTGATAGTTTTTGCAGTTGACTCCTCTTTTTGTTTCATGTTCTCCAATTGCTTATTCAAATTGTTGATTGTTTTTGCACTAAACTCCTCTTTTTTCTTCTTATTCCCCAATTCCTTTTGCAAATTAAAAATCATATTTGCCCTAGACATCGACTGTTTCTTTTCATTCTCCAATTCAGTCTTCAAAATATTATTTCCCTTGACAGCATAGTCCAGGTCAGTTTTCAATTTATTGTTGACCTGTGCACTACTCTCTAAAGACTTGAACAACTGTGCACTAGAGGCTTGTTCATCCTGAAGTCTTTTTTGGCACTCATCCAATTCTTTAGTCAATTTTTCCACTTGTTCATTCATCTTTTCTTCTTGGACAATTGCCTCTGTAGGAGAAGATTTCTTTATCCTATTTTGCAAATCTTTGAACCTATTGTCTGCTGCTTTCTCCTTCGCCTTCACATTATCAAGGTCTGCCTGTAACTTTTCTATTTGCTTTGTAAGCCTTTTGTTTTCCCTCTCCGCTTTCAGAAGTGTAGAGTAGACCATTTTGTTGCTCTCTTTAGATATATTGATTTTGTCAATATTTTTCACTTTTGACAAATCCATTTGAAGACTGGTAACTTGTATATCGTTAGGATTTATTACATTTTGTGGTGGAATATTATCTCTACCCAGGGGTATAACAGCCATGAAGTTCATCATTTCATTGTTTGGATCATATGTTGGAAATATTCTGTTAGTAGATCCCTGACATTGAGCAACTGCATCACTTTTCAAAGTCTTCATAATTTGCCTATTTCTTTCGCTTGTCTGTTCAAACTTTGATGCAAATTCATTCAAACTAAAATCTGGGTTTGCTGACAGAATTGAGTGTTTGAAAGGTGAATTATCAGTTGTATCCTTGTGTGCTCCTCCAACTCCAGTTAAACTTACTCCACCTACAATTGTATTTTGAGGATTGCCAACAGACTGAAGATGGCCCATTCCAAATCCTGGCGTTTTAGGACTGTTTTCTGGGTTTTGTGCAGAAGCTACTGGTGCATACATTGGTGAAGTAACTGCTGACATTGTTGGCAGTGTAATTGTCATAACTTTTTGCTTTTTTGCACAAGGTTCATCCATGCTAGTGCCAGTGTCAGTGGGATCAACTACAACTGGATTCAAAGATTTAACAAATAATGTTTTGGGATGACCTTCAGAAGTAGAGACATAATGTTTTTTGCCCTTTCTAGATGAATCATCTTCATTGTCAGAGAGTCCAATGATTGGTTTACATCCTCTTTTGGGTGGCTCTGGTACTGGAAGTGGATTCCAAATCCCTTCACCACTTGCACCAATGGGCCCTAGACCTGCATAACCCATTTTTTGTATCATAGTTGCCCCTCTACTATACGTTTGTTTAACAGAATCACTCATTTGAAGTGTAACAATATCTCTGCCCCTGGTTGACCCAGAATCCTGAATACCTTGAATGTCAGCATCAGACTGGAGGTCCTTCTGCCTTTCATTATCACCGTCACTGCTAAAATCATATAGTACAGTTGGATGCTCTTTATTCCAATAATTGCTGAAAATTTCATCCTCCTCAATTTCATCAAAAATAGCTGATGTCTTTGGTTCACCCAAATTTTGCCTCATTTTCCAGAAATCAGTCATCTTGGTTTGACACCACATTTCAGCTTTGCATGCCTCTTTAATTTCTTTAGGCATAGACCTCGTAGAAGGTTGAGATGCTTTCTTGTAGAAATTTAAGTATGTCAGAGGCTCTGATTTGTGCAATGTCATAATTTGGGATGACAATTCTTGCATTGAAATATTATTCTCTGTTGCATGTTTCTCCATCTCTTTCTTAACCTCATCCCATGAATCCTTGTTTTTAAACTTTTCTATCAATGGCATCTCCTGATGTTGATATTTGCTCGCAGAGTTCCCATTGGCAATAAGTCTCGTTTGTATTATGTTCAGTGGATCATAATTCCAGTGACTGACAAAATCAAAGCCAAAAAAAGTTACCAATTCATTTGCCAGTTTGAAAGCCTTTCTCTCAAATGTGAGGCCTCCAATTGCGAAAGGCAAGGAAGGAAATATCATTTTCTTTTGTTGTCCACTGAAAAGTTCATCTGCGCTCTCCATCTTCCGTACATATTCCAGTGTAAAAACCCTTTCTGTAACATGCATTGGAAGTTTGCAGGGTTCAACCGCTGAACCGTAAAACCTTAAGAGAGTGTACTCTTCCATAAAGAACCAGTCAGCCAATTGAATCTGACTTCCCAGTTGAATGCAATCTTTACAAGACACAGGAAATCTAGGCATCGAAGTGCCTATGATTTTTTGGTAAATAGGTGCCAAAAAGAAGTCTACAAAATGGTTCTAGTTTTTATTTGCAGCAGTCATCCTCATCTTATGTGTCCACTCATATACTGGACTTGGAGTCTCTGATTTCTTCTGGGTTCTCTCATCAAACTTATAGACCTCAATACCAAGCTTGTTGTTCTCTGTCTCAAATATTGGGCGATGCTTTGCTAAAAGAAGGTAGCACAAGTAACTTGTGAACCTAAATGTCTTGGTCTTGCCTGTAGTTGTACTTTGTTTAATCATCAGTAATTGTTGTTGCATAGATTCAACAATGTGTTGAACAAAATTATATCTTACATCTACCTGCTCAACTGACTGCCCTCGACAATGGATATTATAAATCATTTCAAGAACACTGGCCCCCACTTCCTTGTTACTGTCCAATCCCAGACAAAATGATAACAAAGAAATAGTATTCTGAACCCATGGCACAAAAATATCATACTGATAAGGAGGCTTATGGTCTTTGTCCAGTGTAACACTAGTAGTGGACTCTGAGGGTATTAAACCCTTAATATATGAATCTTGAAAAGATCTTTCCAGCTTGTCATAAGCCTGAGCTAGTTTATCCAAGTCAATGTGCTCCTTAGAGCTTTCTGTTCTAAACCCTAACCCTAGGTCTAACAGAGTCAGAAATTCACTCTCAGTTATTGATAAAATTTCCTCCTGAGTGTTTTGGTTTACAATTACCTTTCTATTTTCATCATAATTCTGAGCGCATAGCATTACAATTTCAGGGCAAGGGAATACTTCGGGTACAGTGAGGTTTGCTAATCTAGTAACCACAGTAGCTAGTTTATTTGTATATGCCCCAATACTGCTGTTATATTTGTAATAAATTCTCCCCTTCTGTGGATCTTTCCACTTACTAAACAATGAATGTCTAATTGCCATGATTTCAGAATCTCCATGGATAACAGGATCAAAAATATCATGACACTCATCGGTGAAACCTGGGGTTTGTAGCACTCGTCTGAGTTCTATAATGGTGTTCTTTTCCTTTATGGGTGCACTCGTTTGGGAGGTTTTTGACTTTGTTTTGCCCATGCCTGGTGCTACTGGTTATTAGACTTCAGGCCCTATTCAAAATAATTTTAAAGTGCAAACCTAAGATAATTAAAATCAAGATTTCTATTGCTGCAAATTGCAATGGAATTTTTTTGAAAAAAATTAAATACCTGGAATTGAGATTGGATAATTGGTGTTGTCGGCTGATAACAAAGTTTCACAGTGTCACACTTTCAGACTTCAGTCTTCAGAAATCAGAACACAAAATGGAATTCTGCCAGTCTTTGAAAATTTAAAATTTGAAAACCCTATGGCTATCGTATCGGACTCTCGTAAATACTTGAAGTTTAATAGTTAAAACGAAAGTAATAAGTAATTAATGGTTTTAACTTTAATGTACAATGTACATCTAACAGTAATAAATTGTCAAGACTCAATAATGTACATAAGTTACACGTGTCACGATTCCGGATGAATATTGGCAGATGGGAAAGCACTCCCCAAATCGGCCCGAAATTCATCTTTGGCCGTCGATCTATAGACTATCAAATGTTTATTAAATTTATTATTATTATTATTATATTTTATTATTTAATATTATAAATAATATTAAATAATAAAATATAATAATAATAATCATAACCTATAATATAATATAATATAATTATAATTTATAACCATATAATCTAATATAATCTAATATAATCTAATATTAAATAATATTAAATAATACAACATAATAATAATAATAATCATAACCTATAATATAATAATAATAATAATAATTATATTATTATTATATTGTATTATTTAATATTATTTATGTAATATTACATTATGATTATTATTATATTATATTATTTAATATTATTTATATGTAATATATTATTACATATAAATAATATTAAATAATATAATATAATAATAATTATTACATAAATAATATATTATTTATGTAATATATATTTACATAAATAATATTAAATAATATAATATAATAATAACATTATTATTATTATATTATATTACATAAATAATATAATATATTAAATAATACATAAATAATATAATATAATAATAATAATAATAATAATCATAAGTTCATAACCATATAATATAATATAATATAATACAATCTGAAGACTGATAGATCGACGGCCCGGGATGAATTTCGGGCCGATTTGGGGAATCTTTTCCCATCTGCCCAGATTCATCCGGAATCGTGACACGTGTCACGATTCCGGATGAATCTGGGCAGATGGGAAAAGATTCCCCAAATCGGCCCGAAATTCATCCCGGGCCGTCGATGACTCAGACTCGATGGTCATTATTATTATTATTAATTATTATTATATTATATAAATATTATATAGTTATAATTATATTATATTATATGGTTATGATTATATCAATGTATCATATGGTTGTAATTATATTATATTATATTATAGTATAAATAATTATATCATATGTTCTATTATTTTTAATTAAATTATTAAATTATTATTGTTTTTAAATATTTTTAATTTTTTTTAATGTAACTGCATTGGTTTATATTTTATATTTTAATAATGTATTTTTTATAAATTATAATATTTTTTTTGGCATTCAATTAAAAATAATATTACTTATATTATGTAATCATTTAAGATTTATTATTATTATAAAAATAATATTATTTTTATTTATAATTATTTATTATATAATAGAACATATAATATAATTATTTATACTATAATATAATTATAGCCATATGATATAATCATAACCATATAATTATTAATAAAATATAAATATAACCATGTAACAGTAATACAATCTGATAGATCGACGACCCGTCACCAGATTTATTATTATTATAAAAATAATATTATTTTTATTTATAATTATTTATTATATAATAGAACATATAATATAATTATTTATACTATAATATAATTATAGCCATATGATATAATCATAGCCATATAATTATTAATAAAATATAAATATAACCATGTAACAGTAATACAATCTGATAGATCGACGGCCCGGGATGAATTTCAGGCCGATTTGGGGAATCTTTTCCCATCTGCCCAGATTAAACAATTTTTCAGTTTACCACTGAAGATTAGCCAAGACCATTATTATTCATTTTCCTACAAAACAAGTAATTTGCCTCTGAAATTATTAATTCATTTTTGGCAAGGGAAAAAATAGCCATCATTTATATATCCGTCAGTGAAAAAAAACATTAATTCGCCACATTTAAAATGATTTTTGCTAGGGCAAGAAAAAAATTGCCAACATATAATATTTTATTTCCCTATATGGAACAAAAAAATCGCCCTCGATATTAAAATTTTCCTGCCCACAAGATGTTGGATTCGCCAGCATTTTAGGCTTTTTTTTCGGGAGGGGTTTCTTAAAGTTATCCCTAACATGGATCCATGTAGAAAAATTAGGCTAGATTCACCATTTCACAAGGTGCCATAAAGGAACTATGTGAAACCACGAAAATGGGATAACATGAAATATTATCCTACTTGAGATTTTAATGAAACAAGGGAAAAGCTTCATCAAAAAAGCTCATCGATAAAACAAACATGTCGATGAAGCATTTTTTGACTTTGGTGATCCTCTATCTTACATCGAAATTAGATTTCGATAAGACTTTGCTTGTGTTTCATCGATGGCATATTCTAGATAACACGATATGTTAGCTACTGTGAAATCTGACATGTTATCCCACCTAAAGCAAAGTTCAACCCATAATGAAGATTTCTTAGATCACTTATCTGTGTTGGGTTGAATGGTGGCAAAAATAGCCAACAGTAACATTAGTCTTAAAGGATTGTGCTAAAAAGAAAACATATATTCCAAATTAAGAAAATATGATGAATGTCCCACCCCATTGTTAAGCTTAGCGTAAATAGAACTAGTTAAATACTTGATTGAGTTTAGTAGCAATAAGAAGGGTGCTTCCCCTTTGTGAGATGAGAGATTTTATATCACACACTGTGGCTAAAATCACCATTTTGTAATTGATTGATTTAAGTTGATTTCAAAATATTCACCCAACACTCTTGTATAGACTAGTTAAAGAATAGATTTTATAGAAAGCTCATCAATCAAGAAAAATAATAATATTAAAACTACATATTAAAAATGAATAAATTAAATTATACAACTAAATCCTTTGAAAAAAGAAGATAACATATAATCAGACCCCAATCAAATAAATTTGAACATCATTCTCATAAAATGATTTGTTATTTAAAGAAATACTAAAAGATAAGTATACATCTTTTTAAATAGAAGTTCAAATTGACTAAAGAATATATTTTATAGAAATTTATCAATTAAGAAAAAAATAAATATAAAAAGTATGTATTAATATAAATTCATCGATATAATTAAATCTTTTTAAAAAGAAGATAACATAGAATTACACTCCAATCAAATAAATTTGAACATTATCTTTATTTTAAAAATATATACATCTTTTTAAAAAGAAATTCAAAGTGACTAAGGATATATATATATATATATATATATATGAATAATTTGATTCAAAAAAGTTTCTTGTTATAAAGTACTAAATCACTTAACCCAATTTTTATAATCAAATACATTCAATTATAGAATCAAATCCACCCAAATCAAATAAATGTGAACATTCCCCTCATAAAATGGTTCTTAGTTTTTTTTCTTTTAAAACAAAATGCAAAGATAAATAGGTCTACATTTTTTAAAGCGAGTTCCACCCAAAATCCGAATAAGAATAATTTGATTGAAAAAAGTTTCTTGTTATAAAGTACTAAATAACATAACCCAATTTCTATAATCAAATACATTCAATTATAGAATCAAATCCACCCGAATCAAATAAATGTGAACATTCCCCTCATAAAATGGTTCTTAGTTTTTTTTTCTTTTAAAACAAAATGCAAAGATAAATAAGTCTACATCTTTTAAAGCGACGTTCCACCCAAAATTGGAATAAAAATAATTTGATTGAAAAAATACATTCAATTATAGAATCAAATTCATTTGAATCAAATAAATGTGAACATTCCCCTCATAAAATAGTTCTTAGTTTTTTTTCTTTTAAAACAAAATGTAAAGATAAATAGATCTACATCTTTTTTAAAGCGACGTTCCACCCAAAATTAAGAAAATTGTGCTGAAGAGAAAACATATATTCCAAATTAAGAAAATATGATGAATGTCCCACCCCATTGTCAAGCTTAGCGTAAATAGAACTAGTTAAGTACTTGATTGAGTTTAGTAGCAATAAGAAGGGTGCCTCCCCTTTGTGAGATGAGAGATTTTATATCACACACTGTGGCTAAAATCACCATTTTGTAATTGATTGATTTAAGTTGATTTCAAAATATTCACCCAACACTCTTGTATAGACTAGTTAAAGAATAACTTTTATAGAAAGCTCATCAATCAAGAAAAATAATAATATTAAAATTATATATTAAAAATGAATAAATTAAATTATACAACTAAATCCTTTGAAAAAAGAAAATAACATATATTCATACCCCAATCAAATAAATTTGAACATCATTCTCATAAAATGATTTGTTATTTAAAGAAATACTAAAAGATAAGTATACATCTTTTTAAATAGAAGTTCCACCCAAAATTCAACACTTATTTCAGATATTCTTCAAAAGACTGAGATTGCATTTCACATTTAAAAATCTTCATGCGTTCACACGGCCATCAAGTTCCCTCTCACTGACTATAATCCAAAATCCAAATCTAAGAGACTATAAAATATTTTAAACACAGCGATTCGACTATATGAATAATTTTCTGCCTGAAAATACGAAGGATCTTTTACAGAAATTGTCATCTGGGTATTGTTTTTAAACTTGTGGTGGACTCTGCAAGTACTAAAGTCGTAGTCAAATTAATAGGAAAATGCAGCTTTTGGAACAGTTGCAGGTTAATTTGCCCCTCGTGAAGACTCAGTTAGTTCTTCCCACAGAGAAGAAGAAGGTCGGTCTGGTGTTAGTGGACATCGTCAATGGCTTCTGCACAGTTGGCTGTGGCAATCTGGTATGTTGTTTATTTCTCTTCAAAATTTGATGGGTTTATGTATCTGAGCCTGTGTTTTTAGGATAACTAACTAAATTTGGTGTAGATGGGTTTGGCATTGATTTGATGGCTGTAATGGGTTTTTGCTCAGAAAAAATTCAAAGGGTTTGAAGCTCTTTTGCAATTAGAGAAGGGTAGGCCAATTTTTGGTTTTTCAATTTCGTTCGTAGTTTTGCGGCATTCATCTTAACTATTACCCCAAACTGTACTGGCTTTGCCGTTTTGCCAGACCGAGACATGCAAACAAAGAAATATCATTATCTCTGCTCAATTATTTTGTGGGCATTGTGAATTTTAGTTTTTGGGCAAGGGGGAGGATCGAGGGTTGATCTCTAGAACACATGCAGTCTTTGGACCTTAAATTGAGATTTTCTTTGATGAGAGTATACAACTTGGCATTAAGTAGCTTGCAGAAGATAACACTGATGGCATCAAGAGATACCTAACTGAGATCTTGAAAGTTGGGAATCCAACCCTTGTTCATATAAACTTCATCATATGTTAACAGTTATGGGGAGAGGAAGTTTGCCAGCATTTAATATTTTAATTTGCTTTGTGGTAGTTTATTATAGAATGTTGAGTGTCCCAAGTTAATTCAGCTGGACTCTCTCAGAGACTGGATGTAACCTGTCATGTCATGCACTGCAGTGACCAACATCTTCATCTCATCATTCTTTTTCTGACATTTGTTAAGTGATTAACTCTGACCCTTAATAGTGTTTAATTGCTAGAATTCAAGTTAACATCTTTCCTAGGTTATCCAAGTTGGTCAATTGAACCTTGTATCATAGGTAATTTTGTTTTGTATTTGGCCCTTCAGATTCCACGTAGATTGGTAATTGACTGATATGCAAATTGAATCAGTTGAATAATAGTTCAGAAAATATTTTACTTTGTTATAGATAACGTGACTTGCTGGCATGGCTTCCTTTGTGCCTTTGGCACTCTCTGAGCAATCTAGGTATGGACCATTAGCATAGTCATAAAATTTTAGGACTACTAGGCATTTCTGTTATTTAGAAGTGCAAAAATCATGATAACATGACTTTGGGAATAAATCAGTAATAGAACTTGTAGAAAGGCAGCATTTTCAAGTTACCAGTTTGTAGAAAATTGTAATGGTTTCATATTACTCTGTTACTAATCATGCCTTGAAATAATCCTGTTGGATTAGAGAAAAACTATGATGCTTAGTTCATTTTATGCTAGTCCCAAATGTGATTTTCTACTTTTAACCCAATGAAAAATTAGTAGGTCTTTGGGAATAACAACAATTAATATGATCTCCTTCTTGCAGGCTCCCCAACACCCCAATCAACAGATAAATGTTATGGTGGAAGAGAGTGTGAAGCTGGCCAGAGAATTTAGTGCTCGAAAATGGCCAATGCTGGCATTTCTTGACACGCATTATCCAGATAAGCCAGAGCATCCTTATCCTCCTCATTGCATAGTAGGAACTGGTGAAGAAAATCTTGTTCCAGGTCTGATTTAGCTTTTTAGTATTAATATTGTGGAATTTCTTTTCTTGGTGGAAAAAAGGTTTTACTACTGTTTGAATTGTTCTCTGCTAGTCTTTGACCCTTTTGAACTTTTGATTGGTTTGAAAATCTCTGGTTTGGTTTATTTGCATCTTCTAAGTCGATTTTTGTATGAGCTTTGTGAGTACAATGTCATATGGCAACATTTGAAGTATTGTTTCAAGCATCTTGGTGATCACAAATGATAACAAGATGGATCTTTTAAATTTTTATATTATTTAGACTCTGCATCATTATTCTTTTTATTTGTTAAGAGCTATGTGTATTATATATGCGGCTAATCCTTCAAGACACAATGAATCTATTTCTTTAGCATCATGGATACATTGTTATAATTTTTCTTAAGCTAATTTGCATTTTCTATTTTATGTTCTACAGCCCTTAAATGGTTGGAGAATGACCCAAATGTTGTCATAAGGCGCAAAGATTGCATAAATGGCTTTATTGGTTGCATTCAAAAAGATGGCTCCAATGCTTTTGTTGATTGGGTGAAAGCCAATGATATTCAAGTAGTAGGTTTCTAAATTTTCTTTTTTGATTCTTGCATTGAATTCTTACTCTCTGATTATTATAGTTCTTGATGGTATGACAGGTTAATTTTGTTTTTTCCTTCTAGCATTTGTTTCACATCATGCAAAATAGGCCAACAATGCAAATTTATGAACAAGTGTTCTCAGGTGCTTTTTTATCAGTTCGTTCCTAATCGTGGCAATCTTATGAGAGATAGCTAGACTGAATTTAATATCATCCAAAGTGTTGAATATACTTGCTTTGATATCCTAATGGTACTGAAGGTAGTCCAAAGGTTTTTAAAATTCTTTTGATGAAATGCAAATCTTAAAAGAACTTCTGGAATCTGACCTCTTCTTCCTTTCTTTGCTTGTTTCTTGTTTTAGACATCTTTTAAGCTTTGCATATGCATTTTTCCTTTGGTTTTTATTGTTGTGCTAGTGTCATTTGTCAATCCAGGTATTAGTTGCAGGCATATGTACAGACGTATGTGTTCTAGACTTTGTATCAACTGTTCTATCAGCAAGAAACCGTGGCTTCATTCCACCTTTGGAGGAAGTTGTGGTATACTCTCAAGGATGTGCAACTTATGATCTTCCTGTCAAGACTGCAGAAAAAATAGAAGGTGCATTTGCTCATCCACAGGTATGCAAACTGATTTGCAAAGGCCATGTTCTTTTTTTTGTGGGGAATATTGAGATAGTAAGGAGATGATGCCTAATAATGTTTGGAATCAAATATGTTTTATGTGTTCATTTCTTTCTTTGTATTTTCCATAATTCTTGTTGCATCCAGTGGTGCAATTACGAGTTATACATTAGAGGTATCTTTTTCCAGTTTAATACTTGTGGAAGGTAATCTTTGTGGGAAAAATTAGCTTTGAACCATTGTTTTTGACAGAATCTCTAATTTGATTATTTATAGTTCTTAGATAATTTGTCCATTTTACATGGAGACTTGCTGGATGTCCCTGTACACAATGATTTGTGGCAGGTGAAATAAAAGGCATTATAATGGAGATGCATTTTACATATAAACATAGCTATTGGTAGTGACTTGTATGATATTTGAACACAGTCTTTATGTCTTTAAAAAGGAAAAATGGGTCCAGACTTTTTCTCCCAAAACAAATCTCAGAGTAACTTTAGAACTTAAGGTTTGCAAGCTAGACACTTAATTAGCATTTACTCGTTGCAAGTTTTTTGTGGAAGCCCGCAGTTAGAGCTGATAGAGGAAATGAGATAATATGAGGGTTTGTTTTCCTGTTAAATAGTCATTTGCTGCTGATATTGATAATTGAGTATGATTTCAGTGGATTTTTTTTTCACTATTTGTGCAGGATGTAACTCATCACTTGGGCCTGTACTTCGCCAAGTCCAGGGGGGCTAAAATTGTGGACAAGGTCTCGTTCATTTAGAGAGTACATGTAGAATTTTAGTTTTTTTATGCTTCCTGAGCAGATAGCATAGTTCAAATTCAATTCCTCTGTATAACACCCTTTCATAAGGACGTTTTTGTATTCTGAACAAACTTTGCATGTGTCACCTGATATTTTTGTATTCCTTTGTATATAGTTATAAATATGAAATGCTTAAAAGTCTGTTCCACTTCATCAAAGCTCATGGGAACCCACTTGAGTCACTCAAAGAAAGCATTTTTCCATAGCATAACTTATCTATTTTTTATAGCCTTGGCTATAAAAAATGGGCTCCCAACCAGTATGAACCTATGGTCCCCCACGTTTTGGGGATGGCGGGACGTGATTTCTGTATGGGGGTACTTTTAGGCCATTTTTTAGGGGTGGCAGGGACAGCTATTAAAAAATAGGGAAACTTTTAAAAGTTAAGAGAAATTTCAAATATTCATATCATGACATTGATAAAGTACTCATAATAGACATTGCAGAAGCTTAATTATTTAATACATTAGACTTGAATTGAGATTTGACATTCAAATGCTTTTTCCTTGTTCTTAATTTGGATGAATCGATACCTCTGCATTAATAAAGCCCAATCACCTCTTCTTTAAATATCATACTTCCACAAATGGATGTGAGAAATCTGAAATGGAAATAAGATATGAGTCGGCTACCTCCTCAATTACTTCTTGTATTTCATTCTTCTTCATGATTGAAGTACCACTGTTATGATGCGAGTATGATAGCTTCTTGATGCTAGGAGCAATGAAGCCATCTTTTGATATTTTATCCTTGTATGAGGCTTGAACATGTATGAGGCTTGATCATAAAAGTACCAAGCTATGCTGATTTGAAGGCTTCCATTTATATTGGAAGAAATAATGATTTGCATGCTTTCCTTTATTGAATAACTAGCTGCCCAAATATCTTTTCTTTCATCTATGAATTCTTCTCTTGAACCACGGAGTATACTAAGCACCATAATTTTATCTTCGACCATGGGATTAAATTGGGAATATTGGACTCCTTGAACTTCTCCACATAGAGATGGGCGTGTATCATGACCCCTTGCACTGAAGTTCTGAAGTAAAACAAAATATGTCACCTTTTGCATTTTTTTAATAAGGAGAAATATATGTATTGTCCCCTTTTTTTATCGGACACAGGCTTGGAAACTTGTTAATATATTTTAAAATATTGGATGAGTTTTCTTCTTGGTGCTAATATGGTCTATTAAATATTTAAATCATTCTTATGTTTTCTAATATGTCAATATCATATCTTATGTTTATAAATATATATTATTTATTATAGCAATATACTCTTTAATATCCATTTAATTACTTATAAGATTTAATATTACTTATTTCAATATTGTTGATATTTTACTTGTTTAAAATTATATGTTTAATTTAGTCTTTTAATTAATTAGTCATAACATTGATAATGAATATTTATAATAGAGTTAATTTGGAAATTTACACTAATTTTATCTCGACTTAATAATAATTATATATATGTGTGTATTTAATTATTGTCTAAGGAGATATACAAATAATTGAACAATTTTTTTAAAAAAAGGAAAAACAATAAATTAAAATAATATGTGATGAATATTTAAAATGACCTTTAATTAAAAATCTTGGTAACACCGTAGAATACAATATAATTCATCATAGAATAATTAAATAAACATCGTCAAGAATAATTAAATCATGTATAATAATAAAAATCCACGCATTAAACAATTTTCATATAATTTATAAAAGAATTATAAAGATTAGTATCTAGAGGGTCATGACAAAGATGTCAACACCTTTATTAGTTGTGAATCAATTTGTTCAAAAGGAATTTACATATTGTTGAAGGAAAGTGTTTTCAATTTACATATTAATGAAGGAATATGTTTTCAATTGTCAGTACTAGTATTCTTGCATCATCGAGATGACTTGCAAATCCAAGAAGTCTACTATTCCTAATTGTAAAATGAATGTGTTTTCCATTGTCAATACTTCTAATCTTGCATCTACAAGATGTCTTGATGATGCAAGAAGTCTAGTATTCATAATTGAAAAAGGAATGTGTTTTCAATTTACATATTAATGAAGGAATGTGTTTTCAATTTACATATTAATGAAGGAATTTGTTTTCAATTGTCAATACTATTATTCTTGCATTGTCAATATGTCTTTCTAATGAAAGAAGTCTACTATAACTAATTGTAAAGGGAGTTTACTTTCCATTTTGAATACTACTAATCTTGCATCAACAAGATGTCTTGATGATGCAACAAGTCTAGTATTCCTAATTGAAAAAGGAATGTGTTTTCAATTCTAAATACTAGTTGTCTTGAATCATCAAGATGTCTTGATGATGCAATAAGACTAGTATGCATAATTTAAAAAGGATTGTGTTTAAAATATTATATATTTAGGGGAGAGGATCCATAAAGTGTGCATCCTATCTTTCGAGGTACTACATGATAGGCCTAGTTGCTCACAGAGTTTGCAACCCCAAATCAAGATTTCTTTTGATGACTCGTTCATATGCCACATCATTAGACCCCTTTCCTCAGATGTGTCAAAAGACCCCCTTTCAATGCCTCAACTAGGACGTACATAGACCCACCATTGAAAAGTATTCTCCCTTCGATCTGTAGTGGACAAGGTGGACTTGTGGCATTCAGTCACATGGCCACTGAACCCACTATCAACATTGCCTTATCTTACTGCCAACACCTTACACTACAATGTCCTACCACATTTAATATGTGTCACCTCTCCTTAATTGCACCATCTTGGTTACATGAATTGATGCATATACCATTTACAATACCTGCCTCCTCGCAAATGAGGCTATCGTTCATTCCTTTCTACCCCACCCATTATGGAGTGTTCAATTTGTTTGGGACTAAAATGTAAGTGCAATAAAATAGTGCAACTTTGCCATCAAGGGTCCATTCAATGAAGACACTATACCATTTGAAGACCTTAATACTCATGAATTGTGCTACACAGTCCATTCAATTTGAATCTAATAGTGCAACAAAGTTCAAGAGCATAAACATTTTATACAACAACGTGTCCTCATTGAGGTTTAGAAATATAATTGAATATTAAAGTGAAATGAATTCAAATAAAAACATGTATGGCCATGTTGTATGGTCATGTAGATTTTGTTGACATCATGGCCCAATCATCACATTACATGTAAGATATTTTATCAAGGTGATATTTGAAGTTAGGATGTTCACATTTTGGTCCCCCAACCCTATAAAATGTCATGCACATACATACACACACACACATACATACATATTGTTCTTCCAATTACAATGTTAATAGGTTTCATCATGCGTGTGTGCGCGCATAAAGAAACATGCACGCATTCCCACTGTTCTTCTAATTTCAATGAACAACATATTTTTGATTTGGATTTTCCAACTCAATGGTGTAGGTGGCAGACTACTTGTGCAATCTAAGTTGTACTCACTTCAATTTGCCTACATGAGCACATTACAAAACTTTCTATTCTCTTATATGTTTACCATAAATTATGTTTTTAATATTTAACTACAAAAGTATTGATTTGTATATTTAACAATCAAGGGAAGTAAGGAGAGGTGAAACATCGTAAATGCAAGTGTCTATTAAAGTGTAAGGTGACAGTGCATGTTCAAGTGTAAGGTGTGTGTGAGAAGTAAAACTAAAACAATTGAAATTGCAAAAACTAAAATAGTGAAAGTATAAGGTGTCTATGAATAATCTTATCCAAACACTAGTTTATACACATGCTTGAGAAAAAATAACTTTACTTATATTAACCATATTTTAACCCTAATCGTAAATCAATTATTTCTCCTATAATTGTAATTGGACCATATTAACAACTCCTAAGATGAAATAAAATGAAATTGGAAACTAACCATTAACACTAAAATTAAAATTAAATTTGCATATAATAGATTTGTATTGGTTTGCATATAATTTTATGAGACCACACTTGATCTACGGGTCTTAGGAGTTCCTTAGATATGCTCAAAAAATGGTTTGCAAATCAATACATGCATACTATGTCAAATTAAAATTGAAAGTGAAACAATTCTATATAATTATAAAATTATATTAAACCTACAGACAACATTCATAGGCATGAGCATAATTAAATTAAACCTAGATGGAAAGAGATGAGAGTGATATAAAAGTTTTAATGTGAATAATTAAAAGTAATGGGAAATGTAAATGTCCAAACTACATTACCTATAATGAGATCTCATTCCATTTGCCTACAATTGTAGAAAAACAACAAGATTGTGAGCCAATCCTTATGATTGATTACCAAATCAATAACCATTTTCAAGAGAGGTAAGGAATATTTCACCCAACGTATGTCACAAGATTGTGACCCAATCCCCCATTAGCTAATCATATGGTTCATGTCTTATATTATTTCAGCCTAAGGAATACACCAAATGTACATTGCAGCCCTAGAAAGGCATCAAAAGCACCTTGTGATTAGCATGTTGTAAAATTACTCGAAAGTAGAAAGGATTGTACGTCACTACTTCCATATCTTCAATTGCGTCTATGTCAACTTCATTTGTAGTAAATTTATTGACATGCCTAATTACAGGGTGCTTTGATGCCTTTAATGAACTTGAGGAAAGGTAAATGAAAAATATATGCATAATATGTTTACCATTACATATAATCTTCTAGAAGTGGACACTAGCCATAGAATACAAAGTGCTCTGCAGTCCTAAACAAAAGTGGTAACAACTTATCATACAAGTGGCCATGGAATATATGTATATATTTACATAATACAATTGAGTCAAGTCCTAAAGCAATACAATTCAAAGTGTATTACAATCCTATAAAACTAAAGTTGAAAGTGCATTGCAATCCTAGAAAGGCATTGAAAGCCACTTTGTAATTAAGGGTGTTGTAAAATATATAGAAAATAGATAGGATTGTAAGACACTACTACCATGTCTTCAATTATGCTCGTGGAAACTTCATTTATGTCGATTCATGTTAATTAGTATCACCTAAAGGGGCTGGAAAAACCAAAAACATAAGCATAATAATTACCTTTGAAAAGCAACGTAAAAAAAAAAAAAGAGCATGAATCTTAGGCTGAAAGCAAAGGTCCAAGGGGGTATGTTTGTTCTAGAAGAATTCTCTGAAGCTTGATCACAGTCTCATCCTTTATTTATAAGAAAATTATTTGACAAACTAAGTGAATACAAAATTATTTGACAATTTGTGTTTCTAGATAATGCCAATAAGAATCCGCACTCTATCTTAGAACATCTCATAGTTTCTATATTCAAAATGAACTATAACATTTCATTGGTTAAAATTAATCCACTAGTATTGGATAATCTATACCCATAAGTTTGATCAACAGGGAATCCAAATCAAAATGATGTGAACATGTAAAAATTTCTCACATATCTACATAGTCAAATGAGATGACTTTGATCCAAAATGCTATGAAGATTAATATAGAACAAGATACAAAGACAATAATGACGGGATATCATTGATGATGTGGTTGTCATGGAAGATAAGATGAATGTCCTATAAATAATAATTCAAATTTGTAACACGAGACTCCACAAATAATAGTGAATATTCATTAAGCATTAGCATTTCAAGGAGACCCTTAGCTTATGCAATAATATTTTTTAATTTTCGATCCAATGAAGGGCTTGGTTAGAATCAAAATTTGACATATGTTAGAGAAAACGAAATGAAATACAAATACTATGAAAAGGGTTTTATGAAATTTCAAAAAGCCACAGTTTACATAGTTAACAAACTCTTTATGAAAATATATATAGCTTAAAGTCCTCAAATAACTGCATTGAATAATACATAGAAATCATCAAGAAACATGAAGGAAATTTATAAGTAAATCATGGGTGAATCTCAAAACCCTTGAAAGATTTTTTATGTACTTATGTCCAAAGATACAAGTTCTTGAGTTTTGTCATCATTCTTTACAATATGTGATATAAATATTTAAAGAAAGGAAACAATGTCGAGTCCCTAGGGTTTAAGTAAAAGACCAGTGTTTGTCATAAACATGAAACCCTAAAAGTGTGCAATAATACATTTTAACTCCAAAATACATAAATCAAAACCCTAATATTAGAGCTCAAAATTGCAAAGAAACTCCTACAATTTCCAAATAAACCCCCCAATCATGTAATAGTATAAAAACACATGATATAGCACTCTAACAACAATAAAACACAAAAAAAACCATGGCAATCTTTATAACCATCTAGCAACCCCAAATGAATAAAAACTCGACCCAACTGAGGACCAAAGTTACAGAGTGTGGAGAAGAAAAGATTCATCAATGTTCTTAAAGAAACATTCAAACCAGAAGTTGCATTAGAACAACTTCCATGAATGAAACTAGCAAAATGAGCTAATCGAATGTGATTGTGACATCAGAGCAGAGGAGTACATTTTCCTTTTGTAGATGAAAGTGTTCATGAACACTGTAGATTGTGCTCATAAACACAACAACGCAAAGGACAAGTACTCAACAAGACCAAATAATTGTCTTTTCTTGTAGATGTTTACTCATTTATGAGTGCTATATATATATATATATATATAAATAATCTTGATTATCAATAACGATACATATTGATTGCATTATAAATATATATTAATTGTTATTATAAGAACATGTGTGTGTGTGTGTGTGTGTGTGTGTGTATATATATATATATATATATATATATATATATATATTCTATTATAAACATTGAATATACATTTCTGAGTTTATGATTATTTCTGTATAGGTAAGACCATGTATGGGTCCGTCACTCATAATAGAATTTAAATATATTATTCAACAGTCAGAATTACTACTTGATTACTTGCCAGCAATACTTATTCCTTTATGATGAGTAACAAATGTATTTATAATCTTAACTATCCTCATTATTAAATAACAGAATACTGAACATACCCCAGATATATATGATTCCGATATATATAAATATATATGCCCATAGAATTCTTATTTTGTTATTATATTTAAATGTTGTATATATTAATTCATATATATTTCTGATTCTATATGTATATATATTCTGATTTCACTATTACCAATATATATAGATCCCTTTGTTGAACACCTATCGTATTTAATTCCCTGGTCTGAGTATACTTCTTATTGATCGTTTCCTATCTATGTTTCTCCTGGTGTCTTTCTTCATCTGCTTGTTGCCATTTTATATCCCTACCATACACGGGATGTGCCTCTTGATCGCATCTCCCAGGCTTAACAAATTATAGTTTATTTGTCATATTATCTTCCATGTAATCTGCCAAAGTGGGTTTGAGTTTAGACTTGCATAAGATGAATTATCGGCATGGTTCAATCTTTGTTTTGTTTGCTATATTATTTATTAATTAATAATAGATGTTGTTAGTTAATAATTATTAATTTTATTAATTAATAATTATCTATTCAATGATTTATATATGTTTGATATATGCATTCATTTTTTACTTATTAATAATTATTTATCTATCATTTAATAATTATTTATTTAATAATAACATTGGTGTTTAATCAATTTATTAATGATTATAGGTATTGAGCTTTTGCAATCAATGATGTATAAGTGATGTTGATGTCATTCTAGATTGATTTACCATTATATAAAAATATTTTCTTTTAGTTGATATTTTCCTCATAATAATTTATATTATCTCAAAAAAATGTAAATCAATCATGTATATCTAAAGGTCAATCCCAACTATCAAGAATGTAATGTAAAATCTTTAAAATAATATATTGGTGTGAACTAACATAATAGAAAGTGTGGTAAAGAATCTATTTGCCTTCACTTTCTAGATATTTGAATTTGTTAAGGTGGTCTGTAAAGATACCATTGAGAATCTTGCCAACTCAATAGGTGAAAGAGTTTTCCTAGGTCAAACACCACGATGAACAAAATTAATGATATTGAGAAAGATTGAAGGCAACATTAATATAACATGGGAAAGGGCCTAAATGGTGTTTGTAGACATCTAGAAATGACTAATACATTTTTATCTTACCATTTCATTACGATCTCATAAATTCCCCTATCAATATTAATTTTAAAAATTAATTATTTAATCAAACTAACATTTTCTCAATTAAATAATTTGTAAATATTTAATTAATGTATAATCTATTTTGCCTCTAATATTAATTAAAGAATAAAAATTATTTAATTAATTCATCTTTTGGTCCACTATAAATAATTTTCAAAAAATATTTAATTAGCTAACACTTCCTTCAAATTAAATAAATTTTAAATAATTTATATAATTTTCCCCTGGACAAATGAAATAAATGTTTTAGTTATTTCCTTTATGCATTACACTCTTTTTATCCTTCCACCTCATCAATCCTTGTGCTAATTAGCCATAAGGAAAGTCTTTTTCTTGTATTGCTTATGTGCATTTTTTCATATTAAAGAGGGAAATCATGAAAATCACAACCAAGTTAAAACAAACAAAAATTTCTTGGATGTAAATTTATACATGTACATTCAACATTTTCTATTCACGAATTGAAACCTAGTTGTATCTCTTCCCAAATGAGCATCTCTTGCCAAAATTGAAAACACTAAGTAAAATTGCACTTTTTTCAATCTGTAGCTCTAAACTACTCTTTGCAAAATTATGCTACACATTTATAGCTTAGATATATGATTTTGTCTAATCATGTTGCACATTTATAGCTTAAAACTACACTTTTGCAAAAAATTACCGCACACCTATAACTTGGAATTGCACTTTTGTGTTATCTTTATATGGTTTTTAATCAATATCTATCTTTCTAGAAAAGTTTCAAATCAAACACAAGATCAGATCTTCGCACAGTGAAGATAAGGAACTTTTAGACGAAAAACCCTCAAACAAGCTTAACATCTTGATGAGATTTGGAGAACGTGATAAGGATCTAAGAAGCTTTCCATATCATTGCTTAAATTAATTATAGTCTAAATTGGATGTCCTTTCTCTTTCATTTTCAATTTGATTTTTTCTTGGTTTCACAAGTCTATATTCCAAGTTGAAAAGTTGAGCTATCTTTTATTATTTTTGAATATATTGGCTTTTGAGTTTTTGTCTACTAGTGAGTTGGTGTATTTCACTTTTTATTCACTTTCTTGGGCACATAAGAGAAATGGTCGTTGATTCAAATCTTAATTACTATCTTTAGTTTCTAGTTGTTAGGGGTGCCAAGTTACCTCCTACATTTGTTATCCCTTGCAACATATAAAATGGTGAGAAATGCTAAGATATATCACTCACCAAATTATAGGTAAATACAGGATGATCCAAGATCTTGAAACACGAGGCAAAGGAAGCCAAGGAACACGAGGCAAAGGAAAGGATGATTGCAGAGAAAAGTAGGGATCTGGATAGAACGAAGATGCTAATTAGTAAATCCACTCCCTTGTTACAAGCGTGTTCCATTCTATGGAAGATGCTCAACATAAACATCTCCCACTTTTCTACAGGTTATAATTGTTCACCTTCTTCACCACTTCTCACTTTTCATGCTATGCATGACTACCATGTAGGGATCCCACAATTTTCTTTCATTGCTAGATATGACAACACAATTCAAAGTGAAGGTGTTAGAAGACAACAAACCATAGGCGATGAAAACATGGTTACCCTTGAAGCCTCAAGGGAAGCACTCACCTCTCCAACAACTTCTTTTCCTATTTGGTTTAACTGACTTATGGATGGTTTTTTTTCCAGAATCACAACACCAAAAATTCTATGTTCATGCATACTTTTTGATAGGTAGTATGCTCATTTTGCACAACTAATTGAATATGCAAACTACAGGATGTAATATGATGATTGAGACAATATGTCAACGCCTTTATTAGTTGTGAAGTAAGCTGTTTGGAATTTAAATATTGTTGAAGGAATGTGTTTTCAATTTACATATTAATGAAGGAATATGTTTTCAATTGTCAGTACTAGTATTCTTGCATCATCAAGATGTCTTGCTAATGCAAGAAGTCCACTATTCCTAATTGTAAAAGGAATGTGTTTTCCATTGTCAATACTTCTAATCTTGCATCAAAAAGATGTCTTGATGATGCAAGAAGTATAGTATTCCGAATAGAAAAAGGAATGTGTTTTCAATTTACATATTATTGATGGAATGTATTTTCAATTTACATATTAATGAAGGAACGTGTTTTCAAGATGTCTCAATCATCAATTCTAAATACTAGTTCTCTTGAATCATCAAGATGTCTTGATGATGCAATAAGACTAGTATGCATAATTGAAAAAGGATTATTTTTTCAATTTACATATTTAGGGGAGAGGAGCCATAAAGTGTGCACTATATCTTTCAGGGTACTACATGATAGGCCTAGTTTCTCATAGATTTGGCAACCCCAAATCAATATTTCTTTTGATGACTCATTCATATGCCATGTCATTAGACCCATTTCCTCAAACATGTCAAAAGGCCCCCTTTTGGTTCCTTAACTAGGAGGTGCATGGGACCACCACTAAAAATTCTTATCCCTTCCATCTGTAGTGGACAGGGTGGACTTGTGGCATTCAGCCACATGGTGATTGAACCCGCTATCAACACCGTCTTATCTTACCACCAACACTGCACACTACAACGTCCCACCACATTTAATATGTGTCACCTCTCCTTAATTCCATCATCCTAGTTACATGAATTGATGCATATACCATTTACTACATCTGCCTCCTTGCGAATGAGGCCATCTTTCATTCCTTTCTATTCCACCCATTGTGGAGTGTTCAACTTGTTTGGGACAAAAAATTAAGTACAATAACATAGTGAAACTTCGCCATGCAGGGTCCATTCAATGAGGACACTATACCATTTGAAGACCTTAATACTCATAAATTGTGCTACATAGTCCATTCAATCTAAATATAATAGTGCAACACAAGTATAAATGTTTCAAACAACATTGTGTCCTCATTGAGGTTTATAAATATAATTGAATGTTAAAGTGAAATGAATTGAAATAAAAACATGTATGGCCATGTTGTATGGTCATGTAGATTTTGTTGACATCATGGCCCAATCATCACATTACATGTAAGATATTTTATTGGTGATATTTGAAGTTAGGATGTGCACATTCTATCCCCCCGCCCCTAGAAAGTGTCATGCACATACATACATATGTGTGTGTACATGCACATGCATACACACATACATACATATTTTTCTTCCCATTACAATGTTGATACATTTTAGCCTGTGTGTGTACATGCAGAAACATGCATACATCCCTACTATTCTACCAATTCCAATGAACAACATCATTTTGATTTGGAGTTTCCAACTCAAAGGTGTAGGTGGTAGACTACTTGTGCAATCTAAGTTGTACTCACTTCAATTTTACTACATGAGCACATTACAAAACTTTCTATTCTCTTATATGTTTACCAAAAATTATGTTTTAATATTTACCTAAAAAAGTATTGATTTGTATATTTAAAAATCAAGTGAAGTAAGGAGAGGTGAATCATAGTAAATGCAAGTGTCTATTCAAGTGTAAGGTGATAGTGCATGTTCAAGTGTAAGGTGTGTGCGTGAAGTAAAACTAAAACAATTGACATTGTAAAAACTAAAATAGTGATAGTATACGCTGTCTATGAATAATCTTATCCAAACACTAATTTATACACATGCTTGAGAAAGAATAACTTTACTTGTATTAACCATATTTTGACCCTAACCATAAATCAATTATTTCTCCTATAATTGTAATTGAACCATATTAACAATTCCTAAAATGAAATAAAATGAAATTGGAAACTAACCATTAACACTAAAATTAAAATTAAATTTGTAAATAACAAATTTTATTGTTTTGCATATAATTTTATGAGAGCACACTTGATCTACGGGTCTTAGGAATTCCTTAGACATGTTAAAAAAAATAGTTTGGAAATTAATACATGTAGAGTATGTCAAATTAAAATTGAAAAGTGAAACAATTCTATATAATTATGAAATTATATTAAACCTACACACAACATGCATATGCCTATGCATAATTAAATTAAACCTAGATGGAAAGAGATGAGAGTGATATAAAAGTTCTAATATGAATAATTAAAAGTAATGGGAAATGTAAATGTCCAAACTACATTACCTATAATGAGATGTAATTCCATTTGCCTACAATTGCAGAAAAACAACAAGATTGTGACCTAATCCTTATGATTGATTACCAAATTAGTAATCATTTTCAAGAGAGGTAAGAAATATTTCACCCAACTTATGCTGCAAGATTGTGACCCAATCCCCTATTAGTTAATCATATGGTTCATGTCTTATATTATTTCAGCCTAAGGAATACACCAAATGTGCATTGCAGCCCTAGAAAGGCATCAAAAGCACCCTTTGATTAGCATGTTGTAAAATTACCCGAAATAGAAAGGATTGTAAGTCACTACTTCCATATCTTCAATTGTGTCCATGTCAACTTCATTTGTAGTAGATTTTACAATATGCCTAATTAGAGGGTGCTTTCGATGCCTTTAATAAACTTGAGGAGAGGTAAATAAAAAATATATGCATAATATTTTTACCGATACAAATAATCTTCTAGAAGTGGACATTAGCCATGGAATACAAAGTGCTTAGAAATCCTAAACAAAAGTGGTAACGAGTGATCATACACGTGGTCATGAAATATATGTATATATTCACATAATGCAATTCAGTCAAGTCTTAAAGCAATACAATTCAAAGTGCATTATAGACCCATAAAACTAAAGTTCAAAGTGCATTGCAATATGAAATCCTAAATCAAACATACATTTCAATCCTAAAAGTGTTCACAACTATACAAAGTGCATTTCAATCCTAAAGCAAATGTGCATTGCAGTCCTAGAAAGGCATTGAAAGCCACCCTGTAATTAAGGGTGTTGTAAAATATATAGAAAATAGATAGGATTGTAAGACACTACTTCCATATCTTCAATTGTGTTCATGGAAACTTCATTTATGTTGATTCATGTTAATTAATATCACCTAAAGGGGCTCCAAAAACCAAACAATTATACAACAAGTTGTGGCTTACATGCCTTTCTATTTTCAAAATATTTTACGACATCCCTAAGTACATGGTGCTTTCTATGCCTTTAATGAAATTGAGGAAAGATAAATGAAAAACATAAGCATAATAATTACCTTTGAAAAGCAACGTCAAAAAAATAAAAGAGCATGAATCTTAGGCTGAAAGCAAAGGACCAAGGGGGTGTATTTGTTCTAGAAGAGTTCTTTGAAGCTTGATCATAGTCTCATCCTTTATTTACAAGAAAAATATTTCACAAACTAAGTGAATACAAAATTATTTGACAGTTTGTGTTTCTAGATAATGTCAATAAGCATCCTCACTCTATCTTAGAACATTTCATAGTTTCTATAATTCAAAATGAACTATAACATTTCATTGCTTAAAATTAATCCACTAGTATTGGAGAATATATTCCCATAAGCTTGATCAATAGGGAATCCAAATCAAAATGATGTGAACATGTAAAAATTTCTCACATATCCATATGGTCAAATGAGATGACTTTGATCCAAAATGTTATGAAGATTAATATAGAACAAGATATCTGACAATAATGATGGGATATCATTGATGATGTGGTTGTCATGAAAGAGGAGATGAATGCCCTATAATTAATCATTCAAATTTTTAACACGAGAGTCCACAAATAATAGTGACTATTCATCAAGCATTAGCATTTCAAGGAGACCCTTACTTTATGCAATAATATTTTTTAAATTTTGATCCAATGAAGGGCTTGGTTAGAATCAAAATTTTACCAATGTTATAGAAATGGAAATGAAATAAAAACACTGTGAAAAGGGTTTTATGAAATTTTAAAAAGCCACAGTTTACATAGTTAACAAACCCTTTCTGAAAATTTATACAATTTAAAGTCCTCAAATAACTGCATTGAATAATACATAGAAATCATCAAGAAACATGAAGGAAATTTACAAGTAAATCATGGGTGAATCTCGAAACCCTTGAAAGATTTTTTATGTAGTGATGTCCAAAGATACAAGCTCTTGAGTTTTATCACGATTCTTTACAATATGTGATAGAAATATTTAAAGAAATGAAACAATGTCGAGTCCCTAGGGTTTAAGGAAAAGACCGGTGTTTGTAATAAACGTGAAGCCCTCAAAATGTGCAGTAATACATTTCTACTACAAAATACATCAATTAAAACCCTAAAACTGGAGCTCAAAATTGCAGAGAAACTCCTACAACTTCCATATAAACTCCCCAATCATGTAATAGTATAAAAACACATGATATAAAACTCTAACAACAATAAAACACAGAAAAAAAACCATGGCAATTTTTATAACTATCTAGCAACCCCAAATGAATAGAAACTTGACCCAACTCAAGACCAAAGTTACAAAGTGTGGAGAAGCGAAGATCCATTGATGTTCTTAAAGAAACATTCAAACCAGAAGCTGAATAACAACTTCCATGCATGAAACTAGCAAAACGAGCTAATTGAATGTGACTGTGACATTAGAGCAGAGGAGTATGTTTCCCTTTTGCAAATGAAATTGTTCATGAACACTATAGATTGTGTTCATAAACACGACGACCCAAAAGACAAGTCCTCAACAAGACCAAATAACAAATTAGAAAAATCGCAGAAACGAAAGGTATAACCCATAATAACTACCTTTTCTTGTTAATTGGTGACCTTAGTGAGGAAATAATCTCACCTTGATTGAAGATCGTCCTTTTTAGCATGTAGTCCCCATGCTCGATGTGGACGAAGACACTCACAACACTTGCAAAACAAGTTGCAAATCTAGGAGATATATTGTCTGTTTGAAACATTCAATGCAATGGAAACATAAAAAACAACTGAATCCAAAATACACGAAAGGAAACTAGTAAAATGCCTTCATATAAGCAAGAAATACTAGCAATGAAAATAGAAGGTAATACACCCATTGGGAAGTTGTAGGGTGTTGTTCCACTCACGTTTTGGTCTCAAATAGATAAAAGACTCCAAAAAACACAGGATATAAAGGGATGAAAGATGACACAACCTGAGAGGAGGTTGGTGTAGTAAATGGTATATGCATCGATAAGGGAAACCCGGGTGGTGGAATTAAGGAGAGGTGACATGTATTAAATGTGACACGACGTTGTGTAAGGTGTTGATGGTAAGATAAGGCAGTGGTGATAGTGGATACGGTGGCCATGTGGTCGAATGTCACGAGGCCACCCTATCCATTACGAACGAAAGGGAGAGGATTTTTCGGTGGTGGACCCGTGCACATCCCTAGCTGAGGCACCGAAAGGAAGTCTTTTTGACATGTTGGTGGAAACCAACCAATGAACGTGGCATATAGATGAATCATCGCCAAAAATTTTGATTTAAGATTGCCAACTAAAAAAATCAGAAGAAAAAAAAAAAATTAGCTCGAAGGTCCACATGGTAGTTAAGGTGCGCACCTTGTGACTCCTCTCCCCTACTCTCCAGCAGTATGAACAGAGAAAACCTGAGCAGAAAAAAGCGCGCCAGATTTAGGTGCTATTCACATTGTCTACTCGTTCATAAGCTAGTTGGAAGCTTGGAATTTTTCCGCCGTTTACTTGTGGCATAATGCCACATTTTAAAGACAATTCAACAGTCAAATCATGCAAATAAACGATTCCAAAATAGAGTACAATCTAGGAAAGCCAAAAATAGGCTGAGAATCTGTGAGGATACTGTATCTGCCTTTTGTGTGCTTCCTGTTCCCTGAGGGGGCTCTGCAAACAACAGAAGAAGGCAATTCAATGGGTATAGATCTTTTGGAACAGTTGCAGGATAATCTGCCCCTCAAGAAGGGCGACTTGCTTCTTTCCTCGGAGAAGAAGAAAACTGGTCTGGTATTGGTGGATCTTGTCAATGGCTTCTGCACTACTGGATGCGGCAATCTGGTATTTACTTCCTTGTACTGTCTAAAATTTGATTTCTCGGGCTTCTAGTTTTGAACATGGTTTTAGGATAGCAGTAGCGTGCCCTTTGGGATAGTTAAATGTGATGTGGGCTGCATTGGCAAAGGATTCGGTGGGCAGATCTCTGGAATGGGCTTCGCTGAGGGGAAATTTTAAGGGGTGGAAACTCTTTTACTAGTGTAAAATGGTTGATTAAATTTCCTGGCCCAAAACAAAAGAATTGTAAGATGAGAAAGAAACAGGGGATTTTTTACATAAGCGAATTCATGTTATCTATAAATCTAATAATATGGATACGTCCTATCTGCAAATAAGAACCTGGGGAATGCATTTTTTACTAAAGTTATCTGTTGGTTGCTAACTTTTTCGAAACAGATTTATTCGAAATTTGTTTGATTGGAGAAAACCCATAAATAATATCATTGTCTTCATTTTTTTCATTTTTATAGGGTTTAACGGGAAGATTCATTTATGAACATTACTGATGACATAATATTGAGTTCACAACTGGGCTTCAACTTGGCAGGCACATTTTAGGTTCAGACTTGATCTCTTCAAAAAGGGGCAAGAATTCAGGAAAAAAAAGACAATTTGAATTCGTCAAAACTCAACCAAAATCACTAAAGAAAATAAAGAGTCCTCCATACTGCAAATCCTTTTTTTTTTATTCCTCTTTTGGGTGTTTCAAAGCAGAAATTTAAATGCTAAAGTGAGGAGCCTTAAAAGTTTTTAATCGCTTGATTTTGGGTGTTTATGTCTAATTAATAAATGGTGAGTACCCTAAGTTGATTTACTGTAAATTTTCACGGTCTGCTATAATCTGTCATGCACTAAAGTGTCCCACGTCTTTGTCTCATGCTTTTCTTAAAGTTATATCTGCTGATTAATTTTATCCCTTCCCAGACTTGACATGGAAAGATTTAGAAATTAAGCTCTTTCCTGAATCATTGAAATCGATGAATTTAGCAGCATTTTTAAATTACAAGTTTGCAAACTGTTGTTCTGATTCGATATAAATTGATTATAGTTATGCATTGATATAATCCACTTGGATTAGAAAATACTATGATGCTAAGCATTGCATTATACGTTGTCTCAATTCTGATGCCAAATTAACAATATTTGGGAAGAAAAAGTAATATGATCCTCCTCTGACAGGCTCCTCAAGTCCCCAATCAACAGATAAATGTTATGGTGGAGGAGAGCAGAAGGTTGGCCAAGGAGTTTAGTGAAAGAAAATGGCCAATACTGGCATTTCTTGACACGCATTATCCAGATAAGCCAGAGCCTCCTTATCCTCCTCATTGCATAGTAGGAACTGGTGAAGAAAACCTTGTTCCAGGTATAGCGTTATTGAGTTATTTTGTGTATTTATTTTCCTCAAGAAACATAATCCTTTATTACTATTTGATTTGATTTCTGCTGCTCTTAAGCTTTTTCTTTGGGTAGGAATCTTTGGTTTCCGTTGGCTACTTTGATTTATTTGCATATTGTAAATACATCTTTGAATGGGTTCTGTGAAAATGAAGTCATATCACAACATTTGATATATTGTTTTAGCACTTGGATTGATCAGTTGATGTATTGTTTCAGCATCTTGATATGGTCTGTTATGATCAGAAATAGTTCTTTTTATGTTGTTTAGATTCTTAAGGCATCATGGGCTTAGATAAGAACCATCTATCTTATTTATTCAGCTAATCCTTGGAGACCCAATGGGATCTTTTCTTTAGCATCATGGGTATGATTTCAGCAATTTAATTTAATTTTTATTTTGAACACTTGACAGCCCTTGAATGGTTGGAGGATGACCCAAATGTAGTCATTAAACGTAAGGATTGCATCAATGGGTTTATTGGTAGCATACAAAAGGATGGCTCCAATACATTTGTTGATTGGGTGAGAGACAATGATATTCAACAAGTAAGTTTTGAAATGCTCTTGTTTGATTTTTGCACTTAACTTGTACTACGGGATTAAGGAAGTTCATTTTAATTTTAATTTTCTAATTTTAGTTATACCTAATATAAAATATTAAATAAGCCAACAACTCTAGTTCACGACCAAGAGATCTTGGGCATTTTTCCTATCAGTTTCTTACACTGTAATCTTTAAGAGATGCTAGGCTGAAATTTGACTAAGCATAGGTTAATTAGATATTGTTATCCATAAAACTGCAAGAGCAAAATTGGTATGCTTTTCTGATGACCTGATGACAATGGAGAATAGTCCAAATTGCTTTATGTTTTATCTTTTATGAAATGCAAATATCAATAGGAATTCAGGAATCTGACCTTCTGCCTTTCTTTAATTGTTTCTCGTTTGCTACAGATTTTAAGCTTTCCCATTACACAAAATTTCTGTTGTCATTATTGTAATGCAAGTGGTATTTGACATTGCAGGTATTGGTAGCAGGCATATGTACTGACATATGCGTGCTAGACTTTGTAGTAACTGTTCTTTCAGCAAGAAACCGTGGTCTTATTCCCCCTTTGGAAGAAGTTGTAGTATACTCCCAAGGATGTGCAACTTATGACCTTCCTCTCCATGTTGCCAAAAATATAGCTGGTGCATTTCCTCATCCACAGGTATGCAAACTACTTTTTAAAGATCATATCCATTGTTTTTGGAATTTGAACTTAGTAAGAAGAAGATTTCTAATAATGTTTGGAGTCAAATTGGTCATATTTGCTCATTTATTTCTTCTCGGTATTTTCCATAATTCTTGTGGCCCTAACTGTGGCATCAAAAGCTGTAATTGCCAGCTATACGTTTATGGAATTATTGAAAGTCAAATTAGTAGGGCAAAACAGTTTAGACTATATGCTGATTGTTCTAGACAGGATTTATAAATGTGTATTTGATAATTCTGTTGGTTAGAATGGTAATTAGGATAGTGCTTTTAAGATTCAAATATGTATTTTTCAAGTCAAATTTATTGATTCGTGTTATATGAGTAACTATTGAATGGTAATGTTTTGTACATATACGATTCCTGCAGTTCATAACGTCATTGTGTATATTTTCTGGTAATCATTGTGTGAGTTTATTTCCTTGATGTTTTTGGATCAAACTACATGGTCCATTATCAGGAAGAAGAGAGGAAGACAAAAGAACTGGATAGTAAGATTGTTAGCAGACTAGGCTGGATAAATAGAAAAGGGTGAGAGGACACAAGGGTCAAGATGACCAAAGGAGAGAAAAAATGACAATAAACAAAATTATTAAATATGCAAAAAGCACAAAATAAAAAAAGCATATTTAGTAATTTTGTTTTTTTCAATTTTTCCTCTCTTCTCTTCTCACTTGGCCCTTGTACCCTCTCACCCTTTCCTATTTATCCAGCCTGGCCTGCTAACAATCTTACTATCCAGCTCTTTTGTCTCCCTCTCTTCTTCCTGATAATGGATCATGTAGTTCGATCCAAAACTTCGATGAAATAGACTTACGCAGTGATTACCAGAAAATATGCACAATAATGATAATGTTTTGTCAATTCAGCTCTCAGTTTTTTTTCCAAAATTTCTTAAAAATCTTTAATTACAAGTTTTTGAGAGACTAACTGAACTACTATATCCCTAATGAACATGTAAGACAAACTTTATATGTCTCTCCATACAAGATAAATGGGTTTAGATATTGGTCCTTAAGAAAAACATTGTCTCAGTACCTTAAGTTTAAGTGAAATTAGGTAAAAAGCTTTTAAAAAATCCACAGTCCCTGGCATGATAGGCTCTCAATCAAACTGTTTGTGGAAGTTCATGGACCTACTTGATGGGGGAAATGAGATAATATGACAATTTCATTCAAATTAAAATGGTTATTTGTTATTATTTACTTACCATTTTAGTGCATTTCTCAATTTATGCAGGAAGTAACTCATCACATGGGCCTATATTTTGCAAAATCCAGGGGAGCTGAAATTGTGGACACGGTCTCATTCATTTAGAAAATATACATAGTATATTATGGTTATTTATGTATGCATCTTGAAGTGATGGAACCTATTTAATTTTTACAATTGTTTTTGTTTTTTTGTTTGGTAAGGAATCTAAGTATAGATTACAAAGAAGTGGTGAACAAGCATGTACAGTTGTTGAATAGTTTTTTGAAGCGGTTTTCTAATCTTGAAGGTTCTAGTATTGACTTGAGAGGGTGTGATTCCATTCCACCTACCTTTTATGTAAATTGTGTATCATTTATATATATAATAAATACATAAATGTATTATTTGCCCAATTTTTAATATTTTATCTTTACTTATGCTTTTGTACTTCATTCCATATGTCAATCTTATATGTGTCCAAACAACCATACATGATTAGATTATGTTCAATAAATAATAGACTAAAGAAAATGAATATACAAGTGAGAAAAGTAGAAGAAACATTTAATAGCATGTATAGACAAGCAAATCAACACATAATCATAGCACAATAGATACCAAATATTGAGAAACACTTAATATACACATGCATATTAATACTACATTTTATCACCTAAATAAACTTCCAAATTCTCAAATCTATTTATGAGACTCGATCAAGATAGGAGGGGAAGTTAGATGCTTGCAAACCTTAGCAAAAATATCTTGAGACATTATAACACCACTCCTTTCTAGACAAAACATTTTTGTTCTAATAGTGAGTAGATTTCAAATAATCATGAGAATTATTTGAATGTTGCTTTTGGATTCGATTGTGTGAGTATTTTTTCCATCAACATTTTGGATCACACTCTGTGATCCATCATTTTTTCTCCTTATGCTTTCTCTCATCATCTTGATGATGGATCACGAAGTGTGATCTAAAATGTTGATGGAAAAAAATACTCACACAATCAAATCCAAAAGCAGCATTCAAGTTATTTTTGTTCAAGTTTTAGGCAGCAAGTTTATAATGTAGTATACTATGGTCATATTGGACATGTATGTCGTGGATTGGATTGTAATCATACGAACATGACCACACTAAAGAAGATAGATAACATAACAACATAACATTGTGATAGGACTAGAACATTCTAATGATCATCTATTTTTTGTTTCCTATCATGATGTTGTCCTCTTCTTGCATCCTTTAGTTTATAATATGATTATTTTTAAATGGTTTATCACGTTGTAAGTTAGATTCTAGAAAGAACACTTATTTCTTAACTAATAATAGATAAATTAGTTAATCTTTACTTAATGTATTTTTTCACTTATGAGGTAGCAATATTTTGGCTAAGATGATTAAGCCCTTAGTGAAAAAGGCACTCATCATCTGATTTTCATTTCATTTTCTTGAATTTTTAAAGAATAAAAAAGATAAAGAATGATAAATTTATAGTGAGCTTGGATATGGTCTCTTTACACTAAGGTGCTAAGGGCTCTCAAATCCTTTTCATTAAAATGAAGTTACATAAAAGATACATAGATATTATGATTTTGATTTGAAACATAATTTTTTTAAATTTATATTAACAATCATTTAATTATTGAATATCAATAATATATTGATTTGGAAAGAGTAACAATTCATTTGTTCGTCAAAGTTATAGAAAGAAAAATAATAGATAAAAGAAAAAATTAATTGACAACAAAAACAAACAAACAAACATATAATATACTAAAGAGAAAGTAATGTTTCCATTATTTAATTAAAAAATAAATATTATAACTTTAAATTAGTTTTAAATGTAGGGATGTCAAATTGTATACTCATTTTTATAATTACAAATTCATTAATTTTATCACAAAATTTTAAAGCATTATGCTTTCACATGAGACTTTTTTTTGGAAGTATTCACATTTGACCTTCTGGAAGAGCAAATTAAAAAAGCTTTGCTTACCTATATTGTTATCTTGAGATGGAAAAGGGTGGGCCAAGATCCATAAGACTATACTTTTGTGAAGGTGGAAAAGGATTGATGTAAATATTTCTCACCAAATTCTTTAACGTGCTTCTAAGGGCTTAGAGTTTTTTTATTTCTCTTTCTATTTCTATTTTGTGTATCATAGAATAATAAGTAGGAGATGTATACAAGATTTAAAAAATATATCACAAATGACAAAGAAAGATAAGCTTTGAAGTTTAAGTAAACAAGGATTTAAAAATTAGTGAGATTTAAAAATATGATAATATTTAGAAAATTTACATTTGAGATTTTTAAAATAAAAAAAAATAGTTGATGTTTAATAGGTCATCTTTAATAAAAGATAAATAATATAAATATTTTATGTAAATTATTTAGTAAAGTTATTAGATAAATATATCAATTAACATACAATTAATTTAAATATAAGTGTTACTATAAATATTTAAAATAATTATAAAAATAATAAATAATTAAGTGCATTGAGCACTAAGATCAATAATGTATAAATGACGTTGACGTCATTCTAGATTAATTTGTCACTATTAAAAAAATGATTTTAGTTGATGGGTTACTCATAATTTGTAGTATCTCAAAAAAATACGCAAATCAATTATTTGTCCCTAGAGGTCAATCTCAACTAGTAAGAATGTAATGTAAAATGTAAAAAATATTCTATTCATGTGGACTAATGTAATAGAAAGCGTGTCAAGGAATCTATTTGTCTTTAGTTTCTAGATATATAAATTTGTTAAGGTGGGGTCTAAAGACACCATTGAGGATCTTGCTAACTCAATGGGCGAAAGGGTTCTTCTAGGCCAAACCTCTTTGTGGACTGAGTTAATGGTATTGAGAAAGATTGAAGACAACAATCATAAAACATGAAAAGGGCCTAAATGGTGATGGTAGACATCTTAACATAACTAATAGATTTTCAGCTTGTCATTTCATCATGATCTCATAAATTCTTCTATCAATATTAATTAAATAATTATTAATTATTTAATTAAACTAATATTTTCTCTATTAATTATATATTATTT
Organism: Chamaecyparis obtusa; assembly: GCA_027943335.1. Lineage (NCBI taxonomy): Eukaryota > Viridiplantae > Streptophyta > Pinopsida > Cupressales > Cupressaceae > Chamaecyparis > Chamaecyparis obtusa. The sequence goes on from BSBK01003299.1 coordinate 2,858,423, forward strand.
TATTATTTTATTAATTTAATATCCATTTTCACTCTAATATTAGTTAAATAATATAAATTATTTAATCAATTCATCTTTTGGTCCACTATAAATAATTTTTATAAATTATTTAATTAGCTAGCACTTATTTTAAAATTAAATAAGTTTTAAATAATTTATTTAATTTTCCCACCTCAAACAAATAAAACAAATGTTTGATTTCTTCTATGCATTACACTTTCTTTATCCTTTCACATCATCAATCATGTGTTGAATAGCTATAGGGAAAATGTCGTCTTCTTTCATTTCTTATGTGCATGCTTGCGCAAACACACACAAATCACATCAAACAACTATTTCTTATATGTGAAATTGTACATGCACATTCAACATTTTCTATTCTTGAATTAAAACTTAGTTGTATCTCTCTCCAAAAAAAACATCTCTTTCCAAAATTGAAAATACTGAGTAAAACTACACTTTTTTGAAATCTTGTTGCATGTATATAGCTTAGAACTATTCTTTTGGAAAACCTTGATACACATTTGTAGCTTAGAGTTTTGCTTTTAACCAATCATGTTGCACATTTATAGCTTAAAACTACATTTTGAATAGACATTTCCACACTTCTATAACTTGGAACCACGCTATTGTGCTATCTTTATGTGCTTTCTATTTAGTGTTAGGCCTCCTAGAAAAATCTCAAATCAAACACATGACCAAATCTTCATACAGTGACAATAATTAAATTTTAGATAAGACAAACATGAAACAAGCTTGACACTTAAGCTTAACATCTTGATGAGATTTGGAGAACATGATAAGGATCTAAGAAGCTTTCCATATCATTGCTCAAGTTTTTCATAGTCTAAATTGGATCTCCTTTCTCTTTCATTTTTAGTTTGGTTTTTTCTTGGTCTCACAACTCTTTATTTCAAGTTGAGAATTTGATCTATCTTTTATCATTGGTGAATACTAGCTTTTGAGTTTTTGTCTACTCTTGCATTAGTTTTTTTTCACTTTTAATCCATTATTTTATGGCTCACAAGAGAAATGGTCATCGATTCAAATCTTGATTACTATCTTCAGCTGCTAGTTGCTAATAGTGGCAGTTACCTTGTAGATTTATTATCTTTATCCATATTAATGAATAAGATCTCATATATTTTACTACATATAGCAAAAAAACCTAGTTAATGTGCCTAATCTAAGCATATCATTAATTAAAAAAATCAACTCCACCATATAACACATCTACAATTCAATGACATTCATATCGAGAGACACATGATCAATTCACTTCCAATTTATCTCCTCCCATTGCACCTTCTATCTGGACACCACTATTATCTTTAACATGTCTCTTCCACAAAATATATCCTAAGAAGACCATGTAGCTTCCTTTCTTCAACCCTCATCCACCCCACATAAAATAACATTTGAAATTATTTCCACTCACCAACAAATCCAATAATGATGTCTCATGCCCAAATTTACCAACAATCTCATCCAATGTCCTCGCATGCATACATATCTAATCAAAATCACATCCAACCAAGAAACCACTCATATCAACATACATTCAACCAATTCAAAGTCTTATATCCATTTACACCCCACAAATTTAACCTGCTATTCCCACCCATGTTCATACCAATCCACTGTCTTGGACACCCATAATTGACTTGCCATTTGAAATTTGGGTTTAGAAGCAAAAGGTGACAAACATGCAAATATGACCTACTAAAACAATTTATTCACTTGAGGACATGTTCCCTTATCCTTTTGATAGGTCTATACCCATGATGATTCCCCTCAAAACTTTGACATACCTAAGTTTGACAAGTATAATGGAAAATGTGATCCACATGAGCATGTGAAGGAATTCTACCTAGCTTGCATGGAGGTTTCTTACAATGATATCCACCTAATGCAACTCTTTTTTTGAAGTTTGAGATGTCAATATATTGACTAATTTTCACATCCACCTCATACGATCAAATTCCTTTCACAAGTTGGCAGAAAAATTTATTGCACATTTTAATACAACATTGAACATGAAGTTTCTATGAATGAGCCCGAAAACACAAAATAAAGAAATTGAGAGAAATTTTCTTGTTTCTTACAATGATGGAGAAATATAGCAAGTAAATATTTGTATCACCTTCCTAGAAAATAACTTATCAACATATTTTCTATAAATTTAATTCATAAATGTATCTTCACTTGAAGATCTAATGTGTTGATACATTCGATGCAATCATTGAAAAAAGTATCAACATTGAAGAGGCCCTCACTGCTATTAAGATATTGAGAAATTTTATAACTACAATAGTGATAACTCCTCTTCATCTAGTCATGAACCTCATCTTTGGATAAGAATAAGAATGTTGTCAATGATGGTGTTGCATAATAAAAAGATATTCAAACCCCATCTAACATATCAGAAAACACACAAAGTACCACCCTTTATAAATAAAACAACCTCTTCACACAAAATAAATCCAAGAAGAAAATTCACTCCTTTAGGAGAATCTATTCAAATATCCTTGAAATATCATTTTCAAGCTAAGATGATCACATTACCTTAAGTTATAAATCAATAACCAATAATAAAACCACCATGGTATAAAGATAATGATTTTTGTGACTATCATAGGATCAAAAGGCATAAAACTTTAGAGTGTGTTAAATTTAAACATCGTATCCAAGATCTCATAGATGTTCCTGATGTTTCTACTAAAAATACCTTCTTCTAAATCAAACAATGATCTCAATAAATTTAAGGATTCACTACTCCTCTAAACATGAAAAAGAAGATATGTTCGTAAGTGTAGCAATTCAACAATGTCATAATCCATAGAAATATAATTATTGTCTGTACACCAACAACATGTAAGAGTACAATAAAATGCAATTATCCCCTTCACAGTGAAGACCAAAGTATCCATTTCATTCCATCTCATGATGCTATTCCTAATTAAAATCAAAATTTTCCTTCCATCCAATCCAAGGATAACCCCCCTTCTCAAAAGCAAGACATCATTTCCATCCAATACAATGATAACCCTCCATCTCAAAAGAAAATAATCTCATTTATTCAATCCCATAATAGATCTACACCTCTAGAGTAGGGTATCCTTTTCACCCCACCTCATAGTCCTATTACACATAAAGATAAAGATATCCCCACTCTAGTTCATGATCACATTCCAAGTCAAGACCAAAGTAATCCTACATCTCCATATCAAGATCCCACCATCTATCTTAACTTAGGTACCATTATTTTAAACCTCCACAATATTCAATCATACCTATTCAAGCAATGCATATCAAAGCACAAACTAGATTGGAATCCAAATTTGTTCATCCAACACCTGCATACACCTCTAATTCATATACTCCATCATATATCTCTCCTCCTATGCAAAAATAATTTGCCTTCATTTCTTTGATCTTAATTATCCTATTTGTACTCTCCATCTTATATTCTTTGCCATATCTAATTCTTGACATCTCACATTTGATCTTGATTTATCTCTCATCTTTCCTACCTAGCTATCATTTATAAGCTTGACAAAACTCCTCTCATTGTCATTATAGTAGGAAAAGAAAAACTCATATGTTCAAAGTAAGGAATCTGGATATTTTTTTAGCTGATTCAAGTTGAAAACTCAATGATCACAAATATTCTATCTATTTCTTTAATACTCCAAAATTTATTCAGAGAAGGATTGCCAATATATTGAGGTTTGAAATTGGTTCTCTTCCATTTCTCTATTTGGGTATTCCTCTAGTTGTTGGAAGAAAACTTAGGCCACACCAATAGGAGTTGCTTGATAAGATGCACTAGAAGGTTAATCACTAGACTCATCGATGGCTATCCACTACTACTAGGGTGACTCTTATTTAATCAGTGATTCAAGCTCTTCCTATTTACAAGAGTTTTGTTCAGATAGCTCCTCTATATTTCCTCAAGGAATTTGATGCTCTTTCATGCCAATTACTTTGAAGAGTAATTTTTCTTTCTTCTTAGTAGATTTTAGTTAAGTGGGATTCTACGTGTAGGCAGAAGAAAGAGGGGGGCCTTAGTCTTCATTATACTATCTTGAATGGGCAAGCTCTTGCAACCAAATTATATTGGAAATGGTGTATCAGTTAGAATCAAGTTTGGGCTCTCATTCTAATGCATAAGTATTTAAGAAAAGTTAACATTTGGATGTTCCTCATTATTTCTTGGAGGGAAGAGGATCTATGATATGAAACCCTCTGAAAACAAGGGCTCATATTCTTAAGAGTGGGAAGTTTTGGATTTGAAATAAGGGCATGGAAGCTCTTTTTTGGCTTGATTATTGGGATGGTAATCCTTCTATTCTTTCCATGTATCTAAACTTACAACCATTATGTGATAGTTTTAACATAACTGGTTGGACTACGATTGCGAATTACAAGACTATTCTAAATTTTGGGATGTTTGCTAGTTAAAGATGGAAGGATTCCTATGAATTGATCCCAAGTGGATCAGAGGAGGCTCAGATTATTTCTTCTCATGAATGAAACTCCTTGGTAGGGCTAGATATTTTGGCTCATAGTAGAGAGTTTTTTGTAAGTACTATGTTTTTTCAAGGTACTTGGAGCTTGATAGATATCTTTTTAGAGCTATAAAGGTTCCTTTGTGAAAATGGGTATTGAACAAATTTTCTTTTCCAAAAGGTAAATTTTTCATGTAATTGGTGGTTTAGTATCAATGTCTCACTCGGGCTAATTTGTGTAAGCATGGCTTCCTTGGTCCCTCTATGTGTGTTTTTAATGGTGGGGAGAGTATTTCTTATCTTTTCTTTCATTGTTATTTCTGTAGGGATATTTGGCACTTCTTATATAGAATTTAGAGTTAGGCTTATTGCATGTGTCCTCTTCACTGAGTTTTGGGCCCATTGGGAACTAGTACATTTGGGCCATTTTTGAAACAATCATTCATCTGAATACCGACGCTAGTTCATCAGACTGTTGACGTTGAAGGTTGTCAAGAACTTTGCATCGGAAATTTTGACGTTGGTTGTTTGTGTTGGAATACCAACTCTAACATCGTCACAAAATCAAAAGGATGTTGAAACTGAGGATGTTCTATGGCTGACGGTTAATGCATCGGTAAATTTTTCACAGTCGGCGTAATTCTACCACACGTAGTTGCCATTTTGACGCACCTAGGAAGGTGCGACACTGACAGCCATGTTGTCAGACACACAACAACCACCTCATATTTGCAACATGTACCCATCATAATATCAATGCACTCCATGCACTACATCTGACGAGGATTTAGTTGCATATACAACATCCTCGTCGGTGTAAGTCCACTAGGCGTCAAAATTGAGATGGTTGTCAGGCACTTTGTCTGATGGGGAGACTATCATACGTACAACATCCTCATCGGTTATTTTTGCCTGACCATCATAATTCTGACAACGTATTAAAAAAATTTATAAAAAAAGAGGAGCCATTGGGACATAAAAATCAAATTCCATATCATGATGGGATTTTTGAAAAATGGGCATGGATACACATTGTGAACAGATTTGTTGTCTATGAGAAGTTTGTAAGAACTAACTTCTTGGAAGTGATCAAAGAATAGGTAATTTGGAAGATTAAAAGGATAATGACTTGTGTTTCAGGAATGACATTATGGAATGATAAAAGATTTATTGAGGATAGTAGGCAATCTTGAAGAACTGCAATAAGACGCTAGTCAAAGTGATGGACTCCAAACAAAGTAAGGATCAAAGACATGGATCAAGACAAGGTAAAAGAGTAATGTTCTTATTTGAACACTCACTCAACCAAACCACTCCCATTCTTCAAGGCACTCATAATGGCATATAACAACACCTAACCTCTATTATCACATTGAATATCTCACATGATTATGATTGTCCCATTCCCCAAATAGACCATTGTTAACCCTTCTATAGACCTCTATCTAATTGGATCTCACACATACACCTTGATAAATTTGTCTCCCTTAACCTTAGGTACTCTTAACCCTCTATACTCACACCCCCTTGAACCTCTTTAGTCTTTGAACAACTCTTTAGACACTTCTTCAGTCCTCCAACTTAGGATCACTCACATGGACCCACTCAACTCTAGACACTTGAATGTATCCATACATTACATATATACTTCCCCAAATCCCACTATTATGGAGAGAACTTAAACATCCCTCCCAATACCTAAAACACACAAAACTTGACCCAACTTGGTCTACAACCAATACTAATTTCTCATTATTTCTTAAGACAATTAATCTACAACTTTAAAGATAATCACTTATCAACCCAACACAACGTGTCTCGTTCACTCTAGACACTAAGACACCTTCAATACTCCCCTTTAAAGACTCCTAAGTCACTTTCCATAGTCCCTCATATCCATTTGATTCATTAAACGCAAATAGCAAACAAGACAAACCAACTTACCATGACACTGTCCTACTGTGACAATCATGACCAACCTCTCAACCCTTACTTGTCTAGCCCTACCCTTGGGCACCATGCCTTCTCCAAGACATTTAATATGTTGTGGACTCTCACCTCCAACATTCCTTCAAGCCTCCAAAACTATAGCCTCGTGAACATGCCATGGAGAGCATCATTTTTGTTGTTGTTTAATCAAGCTATAAATTGCACATGTTTGGATCTTGGTTTTTAAGTTTTCGAACCTTAATTGATAATTTTCATCTCTGATTTAAAGCATGAAACACTAGTGCCATGAGGATATGTAAATTCCTTTGAGGGGTTGGTAGTTGTGCGAAAGATTATTGAGATTTCAAATCCTCACATCTTTCTGTCCACAAGCACTCATTTTCATAATTTTAGTCTTGCAACTGATGTCAAAAAGGGTGCAATATCATTCATAATATTGTTTAAAGATGACAAGGGAAGGTATTTTAACTATAATAGTTTAGAAGATAAGATGAGGCAGTGAGCATGGAAACTATGGTCAAAAGTATATGATAGTCAAAAGGTTATCCATATGGATATTTGGGATGGAAAATTAAGATTTGAGACAAAGATAACACTTGTGCATCAATTAATAGTAGATATGATTGAGAAAATTACAAATCTAATGATAAAATAATAATGCTATGAATAGAGTGGAGGAGCAATAGTGATAAACATTGAAATAGTTGCAATATAATTAGTAACAATACTTATAAAACAATAACTCAAACATATGAAATGTTGTTATAAAGTATAAATGGTGAAAGTGGTATCTAATATCATAAAAAAAATGATCTAGGATTGAAAAGAAGATAAAACAATGTGACAAAGCAGTCCATAAAATGTAAAAAAGACATTGTCATAAATAGTGACCACAATCTCAAGAACACGGTTCAAACATTGTTATGATACTTAAGGTCAGTGATATTAAATATCAAAGAGATTGTTGAGATTGAAGTTCATTTCCATTTAATGTCAATAATAGTAGAATGATGAGAAGGGTCTAAGCATAAACAAAGAATGATTTACCTTTCTTTTGAGGAACAATAAAAGCATGGTAAATTCCATTACTGGGCTATGCTAAGAACAAAGAATAGATTGAAAGAGTTGAAATGTGGAATGATACACAAACATGACGAATTAAACTTAAATCATATCCCATACCTTGCCACCAATTTCCTCTTGAATCTTTGGACGTGTTTGTATCATCATCCATATTATCTTTGTTTAGTTACTACATTTTAAAATGTAAAACAATTAGTTCAAAGTCAATGTGTCCAGATTTGCAAATTATTAAGCTATTGAGATATTGAGTATTGGCCTTATCCACCCCTTATGCTTTTGCAATTGAATGATCATGGTTCATATCATGCCCTCCATATTATAAAGAAGAACCAAGGAAAGCATCACTAAAGTTTTGACGCTTGTCGCTTTGATACTTTTGTGAATTACTACTTGTGTACATAGAAAAGAATTTTAAATTTGGAAAAACATCAAACATTAAACTTTCCTGACACAATATTCAAATAACCTACAAACACATCATCAAATAAGGTAAATATGAGCAGTACAAAATTGTGTGCCAACTTACCAAGAAAATATCAAATATTGAGCAAAAATCAAATATCATGACCTGCAAGGATTGAATATGGGGCACCAAATAATGTTTAAAGAGATGATCAATACATGCCTTTGTCGATCAAAATTAAATATACCTCCAATAAATAAGTTGTGACTGGTGAATAAACTATTGGTTGAGGGAAAGAACATGTCAATGACATAAATTGTTCTTAGAGACCACTGGAAAAGAAGGATCCCATGGATACCAAGGGAAACAAATGGGGTGAAAAAATGGTAAACAAATGGGAGACATTTTAGTCTTTTCCCAGTCTCATTCTCAACCAAGCTTTTCTATTTTTTAAAAGTTTCAAATACATCAGATTTATTCCTAAGGAAATAAATCCATAATTTCCTAGTTGCATCATCAATGAACGTAACATAATACAGAGAGCCACCAAGAGAAGATACCTGAGTTGGTCCCCATACATCTGTATGCATAAGCTCTAATTTCTCATATTTCTTAAATTCTTCCCACTATTTAGAAAACTAACTCTCTTTTGTTTCCCATACACACAACTTTCATAGAAATCCATATTGACACATTTTAGACCTGATAAAACTTTCTTTGAATGAAGTAATTTCATACATTTTTCACTCATGTTCCCAAGTCTGTTGTGCCATGGTGTTGTTTCAGAATCCACAATGACTATTTCACATTCTACCTTTTCAACTATAGCAATTGTCCTTGAATCTTTTCTTTGTAACAATTAAATTAGAAGGAACAATATGATCTATACAAAGAGATAAGGTGCCTACTTTCACACCTTTTTATACTACTAAGAACCTTTTGACACCTTCCAATTTTTGTCATTAAAAGTAATTGTGCAACCTTCATGATCACCTAGTTTCCCTGTTGAAATTAAATTCCTACTCAGCCTTGGAACATGTCTTACCTCTTGTAGTAGCCAATGATTCTCATTCTACAACTTAATCTTAATTCTTCCATTTCCAACAATCTGATAGGGTTCATTATCTCCCAAATAAACTAGCCCAAAATCCCCTTGGACATAATCAAGAAAATAACTTATATAGGGTGTAGCATGAAATGATGCCCCTAAATCTAGAATCCATGAATCATCATCATTTTCAAGGGAAAGAAGAAAAACATCCTCTTCAGATTTGTTACTTACCACATGTGCCTCCTTATTACCTTCTTGTTTGTCTCCTTTATTCTTCTGAGACCAAAAATCTTTATTCTTTTGACCTAGTTTTTCACAGTACTAGCAATCATTTGGTCCTATGGATTGAGACCTCTTGCCCTTTTATTTTCCTCGGGATTTTCCATGACCTCCAAAATTGTTTCATTTATCCCTTGATCTACCTTTTCCTTCTGTATTCAAAAATCTACCTGATGTGGATCCACCTGATCTTTTCTTACAAATTTCCTCACTCAGAATAACACCAACAACATCATCAAATTTTAGGGTATTTGAACTAGAAAAAAAATTACTAATAGTCATTCCAGCTTTCAGGCAAAGAGCACAGAATCAAAAGAGCCCTAATTTCTTCATCAAAATTGAAATTAACATAATATAATTGACCAGTAACTTTATTAAATTCATTTAAATGATTAGCAACTGACCCACCTTCTATCATTTTCATATTACATAAACGCTTCATAAGAAATACCTTATCTGAAGCAAAAGGCTTTTCATATAACTTCGCTAGGTTTTCATCAACTCTTCAATTATCTTTTCTTGTGTAATATTGAATGTCACTGATTGTGCTAGGCATAAAAAAATACTACCAAGTGCCTTCCTATCTAAAATATCTCAATCCTCATCCAACATTGTTGTTGGTTTCTTGGATTTTCCTCCCAATGGCCACCATAAATCCTTCTGATAGAGTAGTCCTCAATTTGCATTTTCCATAAGTGAAAGTTTTTCCCATTAGAATTTTCAACCTTCAACTTACTCTCATCTTCAATCACTCTCACTCAACCATGAGACTCACACTCAACCGTGAGACCTTCTTGCATAGGAAAATTGAAAAAACAACCCGTTTTGATACCACTTGTTAGGATTAGCTAACATAAATTTAATAGTTATAAACAACTATAATCAATAATAAAAAGGATTAAATAACACAAGTAAAACAAGAAGACACAAATATTTAACGTGGTTCACCCAATCTTGGGCTACGTCCACCAAATAGAGAGTTCAATCTTATTATCCAATAATTTCAGCTTGTTACAATCTGCAATCACTTACAACTCAATATCTCTGTAAGAAGATATGAAATTCTCATATATTGATAAAAAAACCTAACCCTAAGCTATTATAACAAGACTTATGTCAGTTAACAAGTTAACCCTAAAAATACCTGACAAGTCAACCTAGAGAAAAGCTTGACGAGTTAACCCTGAACCCCATGATAAATGAAAAGTGTACAGTATTTTCTTGATTAGTCACCACAAACCAACATGTCCTTGATGACAAAGGGGAGAAAGATATTGGAAATGGTTATTATAATAAGGGGGAGTTGACATTGTTGGTGGTTTTTTTCCATCAATAAAAAAGGGGGAGATTTTTATAAATATATGATTATTATTTGTTGTCATTAATGTCAAATATTGTGTTCCATATATTCCAAAGGAGCTTGGTGTTCTTCCCTCAAGATTTGTGTTCTGTAACTTGGTGTTATTCCTTCAAGATTTGTGGTCTAGAAGTGTGATATTCTTTTGATAGGGTATGTATGTTGAATATTCAAATAAATTATAAGTTAGGTACACTCTGAGTCTTGTATGGTCTCAAAAAATGGAAGACAAGTATGTATCTTGTGATTAGTATGGTCTCAAAATAGTGAAAGATAGGTATGTATCTTGTATGGTATTAGAATAGTGGAAGACAAGTATGTATTTTGTGATCATAAGTTGGTAGTGTTCTACAGTGCTCATGCATTATATTCTTATTTCTGGATGTTTGTCTAGTCTACATGTCTATTGTAGTATTTTTTTATATTATAGTTATCAATTTTTATGATTGCAGTTATTTAGGAGTGATTCTCTTTGGAAATTAGGTTGATGTTGTGTTGCTACTCATTCAGACGAATTCAAGAATTAGTCTTGGTTGTGGTGTTCTCTGGTGATCAGGAGTGTGTTCCTAGTGTTTTGGAGACTGTGTCATCCTAAGTTAACATTCTTTCCAATTGTTGTTTTGATTTAGGAATTTTTTGTGGCAACCTCTGATGTGGCATGTTTACATGAATTTTGATGTGGCATTTTGACATGGCTTCTGATTCAGCGTATAGATCTCTCCATTGCGTGCAGAGGTCTAGTTACAACTGGCAATTGGGTGTTTTCTTCTACATGTTTCATTTATCCTCAGTTTATGTTTCTCTTATTATGGATATGGCATTGGGAATGTGTAACATGTTCTTGGTTTGTCTTTCTTTTGAGATGGATCGTGCTTTCAGTTTTAGATCTAGGTGTTGTATTTATTGATTGTTGAAATATTAGATTTAGGTTTCGGTCTTATACTTAATCATTATATCTTATTCAAATGGCTCCATGCTATATGGGACCTATATGTATTTAATGTTTATCACTTACCCATTTGGGTCCTTGATTTAGATGTTTTTGATAATGATCATGTTTTTGGCTTGGTCGACATGGAATTCATTTGTAATATCCTTTTTGGTTTGGTCGACCTTATTGTAATCTCCAATGATCTATTTTGTATATAAAGGTTGTTAGTGCCTTGGCAAAAAGTATGTAAGGTGTGAAGAAAATTAGGTGACAAACTAGTTCAACAATCGACAGATCAAAGTGCAGTGGCAAATAGTAATTAGTTTGGTGCACTAGTGTGGACAGTGTTATGCAAATCAATTACATAAGCAAGAATATTTTCATATCTATTTTAAAGAGGGATAAGTACTTTGAGGCAGTGAGTCTTGGGTACTTGTGTTTGTCACTGTATTTTTTTACTTTGGTTGTGAGCCTTTGTATGCAAGTCTAGAGCAGTGATCTCATGTTTGAATAATTTTAAGGAAGTGAGCCTTCTTCATTATTCACATTCATTCTAGTAGTGGTAGTGAGCCTCTAACTGGGTTTTCAGATAAATAAGTTCCTAATCTTTTGTAATCATATTATATACTTTAGTGGATTATCTTTGTGGGCAAGTGCTCACCGTAGTTTTTCCCAATTTTGATTTTCCACGTATAAATCTTGGTGTTCTTGTGTTGTTGGTTTTTTTCTTTCTGGTACACTGTTTGTTGTGGTGGTTACTAAAGTTAGCTATTAGAATTTTATTTTGTATGCTTATTCATCTCTCATCACATAATTCACATCAGATACATTTCTTAGTCAAGCTAATGTGATACTAGAATTCATTTATTGCAAGCATAAAGGCCTCTTGGTAGAAATGCATGAGTTTTGTTGTTCAATATAGGATATGTTTATTTTCAGTCTCAAATCAATAGCAACATGGTTTGTAGTTGGTTTCAAAAAATAATTTGTCACATCTTCCTATCAGAGATAAATAATGCCTTCATTTATTGGTGTACCACACAACAAGTCTAATTTTAAACTTGGACAATGTGCTATTTTTGTCATATTCATGGAAAAAGTATTTTACAGTTGATGAACTAAATTATTTCCCTTTGAACAATATTCAAGGACATTTCCCATACTTATTTCTAAAAGGATTTTATTGATCTAAAACCCTCCTTCAATAGTCATTCTTTTTCATGATAGAGATTAAAGAAAAGCTACATAATTACAAACTCGAGTGAATAATATGGTTTATGCGAAGGAATAATAACATATATAGCTCTACACAAGAAAGGAGGAGGAATTTCCATAATAGTGTAGAAGAGTAAAGTTCAATGAAATATATGATGAAATCAAGATCCTATACTTCCTTACATTTATCATCATTCCTTTTAGTTTGCATTAAGAAAAAATTATTTCAAAACGCTCTCATTTTTGCTATAATTAATATATATATTCAAGAAGAATGACAAAGTTTAACAGGAGTAGACTATTCTTAGTATTGACTCAATTAATTTGTTGTTTCTTATTAGCTCCTATTGGCAGTTGTGAGCTCACCAACAAAGCTCCCTCTCTATTCTTTTCCAATCTAGAATTTTGTTACCCATAGTATAATGAAAACAACATGACAAATAAAAACATATTCTTCTTTCTTCTACTCGATACCAAGCCTATTAGAAAACCATTGAAACTCTAATGTTGTTCCATTTTATGCATTCTCCTTCATTTCCATAAAACCAAGATCCATTTTTCCCCAAAAGATATACATTTGATTTCATTAAAATTCATTTCCAAAATAGTTACCACCATTATCATTCATATCACTTGGTTCAATTTCATTTTAGATTCATTTCAGTAAATAGCATGATCTGAACATTTTGATCATTTCATTCACCCTCATCACAGGTTGAGGTATAATTAATTTCCTTGCAAGAAAAAGGGGTTCAAAATAACGATAACGTTTCAAATTACAAGATCAATTAAAATATTAATCATTACTTATGCTTTGAGAACACTCAGTTTCATAAGTCGATAACTATGTTCCAAATCAAAGTCGATATCGTATAATCGTTAATATGGTTTGAGCATCCAATTTTATGGCCCAACTTTACTAGCTATTATACATGTTAATAATATTGATATAGCAATTTGACACTATAAAAAAATTAAAGATTAAATACATGTATAACTATATAAATTAATGTGAATTTGATGACATATGTATGTCTGCATGTGCTTGCTACTTTATATTGTATACAAGTATGCATATACATACATATGTATGTTTACACTTTATTCACATACGTATATAATTGTGTACATTTTTTAATCATTAATTTAATTTGTATAAAAGAGAAATTATACATTTGAATGGTTTAACATTAATTCATATGTTTCAATTCTTATTTAAAATTTGATTAAATAAGACTTTATGTCGACCCCTAAAAATTGGTGTAAAGGAAGAGAATACCCTAATAGATCATCTGACCTTCTAGGGTTTGACAAATTAAAACCTAGACCTTGGCCCACAATAGTAGGCTAAGAAACCCTAGACGTGTCACTTACCTATAGACTTCATAATACTCATATGGCAATTTGACCTTTTCAAATGTTTATGCCCTCTACCTTATGAGACCCCCCCCCCCCCCCCCCCCACCCTCCTTCTTGGAGGTCAATAAGCTACATGCATCCACTTGTCCAAAAGAATGCAGTTAGTTGAAAACCTGTAAACATTTAAGTGTGTGTCCACACACACACACATGTATCAAATCATAAACTAGTCAGTTGTGGATCAAAATATTTTCAAGGAATTACTATATCGCCGTTTGTTTCAATAATATCATAATCATCACATGTCAAAGTAATATAAGTTCATAGGATTATAACTTGTGCAAAATTAGGGATGTATCATTTGTGCAGCCAAAAAGGATTGGACCCTAGCATTGGGTGCTAGTGTCCTCAGAATTTTTATCCAAATTCAAATATTTGAATATAAACTCTGGGCCCTTAATGTCCATAACCATATTGTTGACATCTTACAAAAATTTGTTCGCAAAAAGGTGTGAGGCACATTTGTGAATCCCTTCCATATTTTAAACCTCCTAATTTCAAATCTATTCTTACAATCAATTCTAATGATCAAGAAATCAATTCAATTCAATTCAATTATTGCAGAAGTGGAGATATATCAAGCAGAGAAATCTAAAGATTATCATCAAGCATCTGAAGCATTATTCATTGTTACTATTATCATGTTGCATGAATGTTTTGTAGGACTTCATGGGAGAAATTCTACATCACCTTTCATGAGATCTACACAAGGGTTTTTTGCATAAGGTAATCATTTTAGTTTATATTCTTTATGTGCCTCTACTCCTAAGAGAGAAAGTGATAGTTGAAAATCATATTTTTTTGTTGTGACAATGGGAACACCAACACATGGTTTGACTTTTACAAGCCCCTATATAATAGAAACATTTTTTCACCTCTTTTGTGTGTGCAAGTTCATATATGAAGGTTGAAAATGACTAGAAGTTACAAACAGACAAAAAACACATTGAGACTTTGTAGAGCCCAAAACCCTAGGAATTTACAACATCTAGCGCTAGTGTCCTTGTTTTAATCTAAATTTTTGGACAACAGCCAAGTATTCTCCTAATTTGATCCTCAACATTGGCATCTGCAAAAATTGTTAATATATAGAGGTAGAGAGGGGGGTAAATCAATGCAAATAGGTAATGAACTAATTCAACCACTAATCTGATTATGTTTTTAAACAACTTCCATACAACCAAACATGCAAGTGTAACTATGCATTAGAAGTAAAATAATTCAAGCATTCACAAAAGCATAACACATAACACCACTATTTTTTTTCATGGAAACCCTTGTAAGAAGTAGAAAACCATGCAGTAAAAAGAGTTTCCCTGTTAAGAGCTTACAATACCCTATTAGGGGCTCACCTAGTTAAGATTTACTAGTACCTTGTTAGAAGTACAATTGGATATGTTAGGATCTGTAATACCCCAAAAATGGGCTATAAGTTCATTAACCTCCTACATCGACAAATCAAACAAAATCGACATCAAAGTCCTAATCTAAGGCACATCTAAACATCATCGAATCATAATTGATTATCTTAAATTTTGCATCGGGGAATATTCCTAGTAATATTCCTAATCATCTTAATTATCTTTAATTTTATAATTATTTGGCAATAAATCACATTTATCCTAAGTTTGATTAATTGAATATTTTTATATTTAATTAATTAGATTTAATATTTTCCACTTAATTGTGTAATTAAATTTAATTCTATCTATTATTAATTGTATTATTTAATTTTGACAATAAATCAAAATTCCTATCTTTAATTGATTAAATTCTTATTTAATTAATTAAAGCATGTTGTCATTATTTAATAATATAATTTTTAATAAAAGTTTGATAAAATAGTTAATTAACCCATAAATTAATTATTTATTTTCAAAAATCAGTTGAGTTGAGGATAAATCACTTTATTTATTTATTTAATTCTTAATTATTATGCATATTCAAAAGAAACAGTTAAACTCCCAATCAGAAAATCAATGCAAGTTATTGACTTTTTGGAACTCAACATCCTTTTGGAGTTCAAAAAGCTGATCTAAACTCTAATTTGAGTTAAAAAGCTATTTTTGCATGATTTTGAGAATTAACTATCTTTTATGATCAGATAACTCAAAAATCAAGATGAGTTAATTTGAGTGATTTATGGCTTTTATCCATGCACCTCCCAAGCCCTGGATTTCTATAAATTAAAGGCTTCAGCTCTTCACAAATCATCTCATATTTTGCACAATCACGCTGGAGAATTGGAATTGAAGAATCAAAGCTCTTGCGAATCGGCATTTTTGTGAGATCAATCTTATTTTTGCATTCATATTTCATATCATTATTAGATTAGCATAGCATATCAGTTTTCAATAGCATTCATATCATATCAGTTTTTATCATTCTTATTGCATAGAAAATATCAAAAATATAGATTAATTTCATATCAGTTTATCATTCTTATTGCATAGAAAATATCAAAAAATATAGATTAATTGCATTCAATTTCATATCCATCTTTTGCATTCAAATCCTTCATTTAGGTGTCGTCTAGGTCACTGATCTCGATTACAATCTGAGAACATTAATCTCGCACCTATTAGAAGGCAGTAAATCGCTTGGTTAGATAGCTTTCAATTTTGCACGATTTTGATTATCACTAACCTCTAATGTTTTACTGAGTGTTGTGTCTACAGATCAGGTACAATTTTCACACACACAGGATCTACCTCACTAGATTATTTTGAACTCCTTCTCAAAAGTCACCTTGTTAAAGGATTTATACAATGAGACCTATTAAAGTTCACCATGTTAAGGGATTTAACCTGCTAACCTATTAGAGTTATCCTTGAGCAATGAACTCAAATAATTGATCTAAAAATGACATTTATTGCTTGACAAATCCAATATAATCTTTGAATCCTGGAACAATTATCTATCTTTGTTTTTTATCGCAACCACCAATAACATGATCTTATCCTTAAAATCACACAATTTAGCTTTCCTTTGTACAGTTGTTCTTAAGTCGATAGGGCTTAAAAAACATTTCGCAAGTTGGCCCAAAACATTTACCAAACACATGAAAATCAATGCCACACATACCTAACATGTCAACCCAAAATATTTACCAAACACATGAAAATCAATGCCACAAATACCTAACATGTCGGCCCAAAATGTAATACAAAATTTTATTACCAAGCACTAACAAATAATCAACTACCTCGATCGTCTGATCATCAGTTATCAATTAGTAACTCAACCAGTTCACACTAAACACCCCACCAAAATACCAACACACTCAAAACATTGAGTTAAAAGTTACAGTTGGAAAATTGAACTTGACTAACCAAAATAATGCTCCAGTAATAATCACACCAACCAATGTGTTCTCTATCTTGATCGCCACTCAAAATACTTTGTTATTGTCTTCATGTTAACCGATTAAAACACTTAGCTTATTTCTCTTTACCTACCCATCCTATCGATCAGTATTAGTAATCTACTCATCAAATCTAATAGAGTTTCCATCAATGAAAAACTCATAAGCATAAAACACTACATCTCAACTCCAAAATCCATCATAATGCCAACAAAAACTATTTTTGGTCTCTAGCACCCAATGCCCTTGTCCTACCTAGTCAACTCTAGATTGTAGTCACAAGTTCATGTTTATACTTCCTTCTCAAATATACCTTCTTGTTCTACATTTTTATTTTGAGTTTTAAGTATTATATCAATCTTGTTCAAATTTCCTTCTTTAGCATAGTTCACTACACCCTTTCTTTTAAACCCTAATCACCACCCCTCATCAAAAGTTTAGTGTGGACATAATACTGTTCAACTCTACTTTGAGAGTTGTATTCAAACCCATTCACACCCATTCTAATGACTTGCGGTGAAAAAGATATTGATTATAGGTTGATGTACATGTTAGCCTAAGATCACATTCCACCATTTTATTTTGATACCTCACAATTGTAAAACTCTGACATATCTATGGAAACACAAGTATGTTAGACATCTCAAAAGTTAAAAACCCTTACATGTACAAGGTAAACACAATTATGTCAAGCATCCCAAAATTATGATTCTTTTAGAAGAACATGGACCACCCTAAAACTTTGACATTCCAAAACTTTAAAACTCTAACATACACAAGGCAAACACAAGTATATCAAACATACTCTAACATTGACACCTAGAAAAAGAACAAGGACCACCTCAAAACTACATTACCCTAAATATTTAGAACTTTGATATATGCGAGGAAAATAAAAGTATATCAATCATCTTCTAACATCAACACTTAGAACAATAACACTGACCACCTGAAACTCTAATATCTTAAAACTTTGAAACTTTGACATATGCAAGGAAAACACAAGTATGTTGGGCATTGCCTAATATATAAACCTCAAAAGGGAGTATGTAGTATCCCAAAAATCTGAAACTCTAAAATACACATGCAATATTACTTGGGGCTTTGATAGATGACATTAAAATTTTCAAGGTAGCCTAGGAGACAAAGAGAGGTAAACCAATACATACAAGATTTTTCCCAAAAAAATTGCAAGAATCCTAACACCACCTATTATGTCTATCACATAATTATTTATAGAGGGTTACTGCCTCTAATCCTCATACCTATGTGTTATCTTTAATTTTGGATCGCTTGAATTGTGGGATAATCCCTACAAAATATGTTTGTTTCACAACCCCCACCCTCTAGGCATGCATATTGAGGCATTTTTCAATTGCCTTGGTGCATAAATCAATCCCTCAAAAAACCCTTTCGATCAGATCCCTTTCTTGTCTTGTTATTTCAGCCAAGTCTTGGTTTTCTAGGAGTTAGTCATTTTTCATATCATGCAAAGTTTAGGTTTTTTTCCTAACATTGCATGAATCCTTCACTACAATTTGTAGATTAGGTTTTAAGACCCAAACTGCAGGGTCAATCCACTTTGCATGTTTCACATGCAAATCAAGATTTAAATATCAATTTGCATCACCTTTCATCATAGGCTTATTAGTTTCTTATCGGGTATTGAAACTCGATCAACAAGTTTCATCAATCTAGAAATTGTCTAAGTTGCATATTAGGGTTTGAACCCCAACCCACATCATTGACCACTATGTTACAAGTTGTCGATTGAGTTTCAAACCCCGATTTTCATTTCCTTTACATCTCATACATGTTGGTTGGGTTTCAAACCCCTACCAACATCATTATTTGATCACTTAAAACAAACATTTCAATCAAAAATTGAAACCAATCAACACATTTTCCATTCATGTGTTTCACATGTTGATCAGGTTTTGAAACTTGATTGACATCGTGGCCATTTACATCTTCAAGATGTAAATCAAGTTTTAAAACCCAATATACATGAACATCATTGCAAAAAATATAAATCAAACTTTAAAACCCAATTTACATATCCTTCCATTTTACATGACCTTTTCATCTTTGCATACTTTTTGACCAGGTTTTGGAACCCCAATTGACATAAATAATCAAACACTTAGTCAATTTTTCATCCCCTCTTGTATTTTCAAAGTTTTTCTTTGACATCACATGAACTTTGTCAGGGATTTGTCCAACTCTATAAATATCCTTTCCAAATGCCAAATTCCACACATCGGGCCTTGATGACTCCAAAGTACGGGCTACCTTATAGCTACATGAATATTTTTTAAAGAAGGATGATATCAATGAAGATGTGTTTTCGGACACTTAGTTTATTTTGTGGTACACATTATGCAATTTGGTTTTAATATATTACCTATAAATTAAAAACTTTAATTACATATAACAATAGTACAAGTCAAATTATAGAATCAAATTAACTTGAATCAAATAAATGTGAACATTCACCTCATAAAATAGTTCTTAGTTTTTTTTCTTTTAAAACAAAATGTAAAGATAAATAGATCTACATCTTTTTTAAAGCGACGTTCCACCCAAAATTCGCCACTTATTTCAGATATTCTTCAAAACACTGAGATTGCATTTCACATTTAAAAATCTGCATGCGTTCACACGGCCATCAAGTTCCCTCTCACTGACTATAATCCAAAATCCAAATCTAAGAGACTATAAAATATTTTAAACACAGCGATTCGACTATATGAATAATTTTCTCTAATGTCCCGCTAAAACAAACAAATTTCTGCCTGAAAACACGAAGGATCTTTTACAGAAATTGTCATCTGGGTATTGTTTTTAAACTTGTGGTGGACTCTGCAAGTACTAAAGTCGTAGTCAAATTAATAGGAAAATGCAGCTTTTGGAACAGTTGCAGGTTAATTTGCCCCTCGTGAAAACTCAGTTAGTTCTTCCCACAGAGAAGAAGAAGGTCGGTCTGGTGTTAGTGGACATCGTCAATGGCTTCTGCACAGTTGGCTGTGGCAATCTGGTATGTTGTTTATTTCTCTTCAAAATTTGATGGGTTTATGTATCTGAGCCTGTGTTTTTAGGATAACTAACTAAATTTGGTGTAGATGGGTTTGGCATTGATTTGATGGCTGTAATGGGTTTTTGCTCAGAAAAAATTCAAAGGGTTTGAAGCTCTTTTGCAATTAGAGAAGGGTAGGCCAATTTTTGGTTTTTCAATTTCGTTCGTAGTTTTGCGGCATTCATCTTAACTATTACCCCAAACTGTACTGGCTTTGCCGTTTTGCCAGACCGAGACATGCAAACAAAGAAATATCATTATCTCTGCTCAATTATTTTGTGGGCATTGTGAATTTTAGTTTTTGGGCAAGGGGGAGGATCGAGGGTTGATCTCTAGAACACATGCAGTCTTTGGACCTTAAATTGAGATTTTCTTTGATGAGAGTATACAACTTGGCATTAAGTAGCTTGCAGAAGATAACACTGATGGCATCAAGAGATACCTAACTGAGATCTTGAAAGTTGGGAATCCAACCCTTGTTCATATAAACTTCATCATATGTTAACAGTTATGGGGAGAGGAAGTTTGCCAGCATTTAATATTTTAATTTGCTTTGTGGTATTTTATTATAGAATGTTGAGTGTCCCAAGTTAATTCAGCTGGACTCTCTCAGAGACTGGATGTAACCTGTCATGTCATGCACTGCAGTGACCAACATCTTCATCTCATCATTCTTTTCTGACATTTGTTAAGTGATTAACTCTGACCCTTAATAGTGTTTAATTGCTAGAATTCAAGTTAACATCTTTCCTAGGTTATCCAAGTTGGTCAATTGAAATTTGTAGTATAGGTAATTTTGTTTTGTATTTGACCCTTCAGATTCCACGTAGATTGGTAATTGACTGATATGCAAATTGAATCAGTTGAATAATAGTTCAGTAAATATTTTACTTTGTTATAGATAACGTGACTTGCTGGCATGGCCTCCTTTGTGCCTTTGGTACCCTCTGAGCAATCTAGGTATGGACCATTAGCATAGTCATAAAATTTCAGGACTACTACGCATTTCTGTTATTTAGAAGTGCAAAAATCATGATAACATGACTTTGGGAATAAATCAGTAATAGAACTTGTAGAAAGGCAGCATTTTCAAGTTACCAGTTTGTAGAAAATTGTAATGGTTTCATATTACTCTGTTACTAATCATGCCTAGAAATAATCCTGTTGGATTAGAGAAAAACTATGATGCTTAGTTCATTTTATGCTAGTCCCAAATGTGATTTTCTACTTTTAACCCAATGAAAAATTAGTAGGTCTTTGGGAATAACAACAATTAATATGATCTCCTTCTTGCAGGCTCCCCAACACCCCAATCAACAGATAAATGTTATGGTGGAAGAGAGTGTGAAGCTGGCCAGAGAATTTAGTGCTCGAAAATGGCCAATGCTGGCATTTCTTGACACGCATTATCCAGATAAGCCAGAGCATCCTTATCCTCCTCATTGCATAGTAGGAACTGGTGAAGAAAATCTTGTTCCAGGTCTGATTTAGCTTTTTAGTATTAATATTGTGGAATTTCTTTTCTTGGTGGAAAAAAGGTTTTACTACTGTTTGAATTGTTCTCTGCTAGTCTTTGACCCTTTTGAACTTTTGATTGGTTTGAAAATCTCTGGTTTGGTTTATTTGCATCTTCTAAGTCGATTTTTGTATGAGCTTTGTGAATACAATGTCATATGGCAACATTTGAAGTATTGTTTGAAGCATCTTGGTGATCACAAATGATAACAAGATGGATCTTTTAAATTTTTATATTATTTAGACTCTGCATCATTATTCTTTTTATTTGTTAAGAGCTATGTGTCTTATATATGCGGCTAATCCTTCAAGACACAATGAATCTATTTCTTTAGTATCATGGATACATTGTTATAATTTTTCTTAAGCTAATTTGCATTTTCTAATTTATGTTCTACAGCCCTTAAATGGTTGGAGAATGACCCAAATGTTGTCATAAGGCGCAAAGATTGCATAAATGGCTTTATTGGTTGCATTCAAAAAGATGGCTCCAATGCTTTTGTTGATTGGGTGAAAGCCAATGATATTCAAGTAGTAGGTTTCTAAATTTTCTTTTTTGATTCTTGCATTGAATCCTTACTCTCTGATTATTATAGTTCTTGATGGTATGACAGGTTAATTTTGCTTTTTCCTTCTAGCATTTGTTTCACATCATGCAAAATAGGCCAACAATGCAAATTTATGAACAAGTGTTCTCAGGTGCTTTTTTATCAGTTCGTTCCTAATCGTGGCAATCTTATGAGAGATAGCTAGACTGAATTTAATATCATCCAAAGTGTTGAATATACTTGCTTTGATATCCTAATGGTACTGAAGGTAGTCCAAAGGTTTTTAAAATTCTTTTGATGAAATGCAAATTTTAAAAGAACTTCTGGAATCTGACCTCTTCTTCCTTTCTTTGCTTGTTTCTTGTTTTAGACATCTTTTAAGCTTTGCATATACATTTTTCCTTTGGTTTTTATTCTTGTGCTAGTGTCATTTGTCAATCCAGGTATTAGTTGCAGGCATATGTACAGACGTATGTGTTCTAGACTTTGTATCAACTGTTCTATCAGCAAGAAACCGTGGCTTCATTCCACCTTTGGAGGAAGTTGTGGTATACTCTCAAGGATGTGCAACTTATGATCTTCCTGTCAAGACTGCAGAAAAAATAGAAGGTGCATTTGCTCATCCACAGGTATGCAAACTGATTTGCAAAGGCCATGTTCTTTTTTTTGTGGGGAATATTGAGATAGTAAGGAGATGATGCCTAATAATGTTTGGAATCAAATATGTTTTATGTGTTCATTTCTTTCTTTGTATTTTCCATAATTCTTGTTGCATCAAGTGGTGCAATTACGAGTTATACATTAGAGGTATCTTTTTCCAGTTTAATACTTGTTGAAGGTAATCTTTGTGGGAAAAATTAGCTTTGAACCATTGTTTTTGACAGAATCTCTAATTTGATTATTTATAATTCTTAGATAATTTGTCCATTTTACATGGAGACTTGCTGGATGGTGTACACAATGATTTGTGGCAGGTGAAATAAAAGGCATTATAATGGAGATGCATTTTACATATAAACATAGCTATTGGTAGTGACTTGTATGATATTTGAACACAGTCTTTATGTCTTTATAAAGGAAAAATGGGTCCAGACTTTTTCTCCCAAAACAAATCTCAGAGTAACTTTAGAACTTAAGGTTTGCAAGTTAGACACTTAATTAGCATTTACTCGTTGCAAGTTTTTTGTGGAAGCCCGCAGGTAGAGCTGATAGAGGAAATGAGATAATATGAGGGTTTGTTTTCCTGTTAAATAGTCATTTGCTGCTGATATTGATAATTGAGTATGATTTCAGTGGATTTTTTTTTCACTATTTGTGCAGGATGTAACTCATCACTTGGGCCTGTACTTTGCCAAGTCCAGGGGGGCTAAAATTGTGGACAAGGTCTCGTTCATTTAGAGAATACATGTAGAAATTTTGTTTTTTTATGCTTCCTGAGCAGATAGCATAGTTCAAATTCAATTCCTCTGTATAACACCCTTTCATAAGGACGTTTTTGTATCCTGAACAAACTTTGCATGTGTCACCTGATATTTTTGTATTCCTTTGTATATAGTTATAAATATGAAATGCTTAAAAGTCTGTTCCACTTCATCAAAGCTCATGGGAACCCACTTGAGTCACTCAAAGAAAGCATTTTTCCATAGCATAACTTATCTATCGTTTGCTCTAGTCATCAACAATGTTGGGATCCCTTTGAGAGTTGTCTAGATTTCCAGATTAACATAATGGAAAACAAATAATCAAACATTGTTCTCTATGGTTCTGTCATATTACATCAGGATTTTAAGGACAAGTTTGGATTGCTCCATTTTTACTAATCAGGCCCAAGCTTATATCTCGTCTGAACTGTTTGCTCTCATGTTTTTGTCATTTCAAGTATTACAGGATATTAATCAATGTTTTGGGCAGATATTAGACTCTGTAATTTGCATGCTACACTCTTGGGTGTTTTCTTCACATGCTACTAGTTTTTCATTTTCGTAAATGACCAAATACATATTTACCAGGTTAAAAAGTTAATCGCAGATGAACAATTGCTTCTAGATTTTGTGCAAGCGAGTGTTGGAATCAATTTTATTGTTTCTTTTATGAAGTAGTGCAACACATCACCCAAGAAAAGAACTAATATACAGGTTATTCTCCCCAGTTCACACCTACTAGGCCAAGCCTAGGAAAAGTAATCCATCGTGTGGCTCAAAAGAACCTCAGCTGTTTACCAAATTATATTCTTTTAAAAATTGTGTGGCAAGAACAATAAACCAAGAACCAGGAGGTGGATTCCAATCATTTGACTAGGGCCCCACGTTTCACAAGCCTTGGCTATAAAAAATGGGCTCCCAACCAGTATTAACCTATGGTCCCCCACGTTTTGGGGATGGCGGGACATGATTTCTGTATGGGGGTACTTTTAGGCCATTTTTTAGGGGTGGCAGGGACAGCTATTAAAAAATAGGGAAACTTTTAAAAGTTAAGAGAAATTTCAAATATTCATATCATGACATTGATAAAGTACTCATAATAGACATTGCAGAAGCTTAATTATTTAATACATTAGACTTGAATTGAGATTTGACATTCAAATGCTTTTTCCTTGTTCTTAATTTGGATGAATCAATACCTTTGCATTAATAAAGCCCAATCACCTCTTCTTTAAATATCATACTTCCACAAATGGATGTGAGAAATCTGAAATGGAAATAAGATATGAATCGGTTACCTCAATTACTTCTTGTATTTCATTCTTCTTCATGATTGAAGTACCACTGTTATGATGCGAGTATGATAGTTTCTTGATGCTAGGAGCAATGAAGCCATCTTTTGATATTTTATCCTTGTAAACTCTTCCATATATCCAATGGAAGAAAACATGTATGAGGCATGATCATAAAAGTACCAAGCTATGCTGATTTGAAGGCTTCCATTTATTAAAAATAAGCCTAGGTTGCTTATTGGAAGAAATAATGATTTGCATGCTTTCCTTTATTGAATAACTAGCTGCCCAAATAACTTTTCTTTCATCTATGAATTCTTCTCTTGAACAATGGAGTATACTGAGCACCATAATTTTATCTTCGACCATGGGATTAAGTTCCAAGGAGTAATTCATAAATTGGGAATATTGGACTCCTTCAACTTCAATAGAGTGCACATAATAACATTATTGATTTTCCTTTCTATTTCCCTGCAAGAGTTGAAAATTTCAACAAAGACATCAAATCCTATATACATTTTTTACCATGCAGAAATAATCTTGAATTTGAAACAAGGAATCCAAATTCCCAAATTTGCAAATTGTATCTCGTAATCTAATCTCCTCTTTGGTATGCTCCCTTTGGTGACAAGAATTTTGTATTGGCATAGAAGGAAGCAATAGATGTGAAAATTGAGCATCTTTTCCGTACCTTGGGCTGCCCACTATGAATTCATTCTTCTTTGTGCAATTGATAGTTGTGGAGACTCCACCAAGTTTCAATTGTGCTACTCTGAAACTACAATCAACGTGTTTATCTTCTCTTTCCATAAGAGACCTTGTTGAGATGTCATCAACACATCCATTTGATCAAGTCAATATAGCTCCTTCAATTGCATATCCATTCATCATGATATTCTTAAAACCAATTACCGAGTTGAACTTTGAATGTATAGAGGAAAATATATATCTCATCAACATCTACATCTTGGTGTTATCTATAGCTCCAAGATCCTACATCATTTTGCATAAAAAAGTTTGTAATTGAGAGAAAGTAGCCCTTTTCCATTTGGTAATTGTTGATGTGAGTTTTGTGACAACTCCAAAATGCAATATAAAATACCAAGTATTATATTCTCTCTTGACCAAGGAAACTCCAAATGATAAACAATATGGCAATTGTGTGATCAAGTGAAGAAACTTGAAGGTTTGCAGTACGTAGTTGCAAATTATGTTGGATATAACTTAGTTTAATGATGTCATATTTTGGTAATCACATGGGGACTTGCACTATTCTTCTTGAACTTTATCAATTCTTCTCTTTCAAAGTGGCTAGAACTTGGAACACTAACTTCAAATAAATGATAAATGGTATAAAGGGTTTAGAAAAATATACTCTATTCCTTTAGGACAATTATATCAATGGATGATGCTTATATGAGTGAATTCTTATAACCAAGCTTTGTTTCACCAAATGAAACAACTACACAAAGATGATGCAATCTCCAAAGGGAACACAAATGATTTTCCTATTGTAATCATTCATTTGAATACCCAATACTGGTGCAATTCAAATGAATATCCACAATTGAACTTAGAATTTAATCAAGTACAAATTAACCTTACGCTACAACTTGCAATCAATAAGCAACAAAAGGTATAGACATGGAATTCATCATACACCTTGACATTTCTCCATTTCAATCAGTAAACTTTAACTAAAACTTGAGAAGTAGAAACCATACAAAATGTAGAAGCAACACACAAGAATCCACCATATCTTCAATGAAAATTGTATATTAACTTCTACATAGTCTTGGCAATAATTTCTTGTCTCCTCCTATTGCTACTCTAACTAATCCATTACAAATGAGGAGGCCTTGCCTTTTATAAACCTCTCAAATACGATGAAGGGCCTAAATTGATTTGAAATCAACTACCAAGATAATTCAAGGAAGCCATAATTAGGGTTGTTACAACAACCACTTACAATCATTTAATGTCATCCAATACAAAAATTACATTGTTTTGAAATACATATCCTTTTAAGGATAAACCAATGATAAAATTCATTGTGGTAATACATTAAATGCATTCTACATATCCACTTGTAGATGAATTGATTGGAGAACTTGGATATATCAACTTAGAATTATTTGAGTGGTTGAAGATGAGTGGATGCCACCTAATGTGCATATGTTTCTCTTTGATTTAACTCCTACTTCATCATCATAAAGAGGTCTCCACATCTCTAGCAATATCTCTCGATACCCAACATTTTGAAGCCTTCAATTGATTGTGATGGCTCATATTCCAAAATCGTTTCATCTTCATGAATCTTCTTCTTCCTCCTTAGGAATTCTTCATTGTTCTTGGAATTCTTTTTCTTGGATGTCTTGCCTTTGTATTTCCACATTCATTGCTTGGGATTCCTTGTCATCTTCATCTTCATGACAATCTTCTACATCTTTGACTTGAACCTCCTTAGCCTTGATCCTTCTCAAAGTCTTGAATTTTCTCGACTATCATGTTGTTGGATCCTTCATGTTGATCCTATATTTCCACGGGAAATTCAACATTATGGTAATCCTCTCCATTTTTAAAGCAATTCATTTTCCTTGTTCTTTGAATTCTTCTTGATGTAAATCTTCTCCTCAAATTCCTTCTAATCTTTGACCTCGAACTTGTCCTTATTTAATCTTCGCTTGAGCATCATCTCCAATTGATCATCAATATTCTTTGCAAAAAGAGAAAAATACTTCGATCAAAGCAATGAATAAAACAAAACGCAAGTAAATTTTGAAAAACTTTAAAATGTTTTCATGATGAACAATTCTTCATTTGGAATTGGATTTGAATGATGAAGTTTGAGTTTATCCAATTATAAACATCTTAATTTAGAAACCCTTGCTTTTGCACCAAAATTGAACTTCAATTGATTCTTATTTGATTTCTAACAAGCTAGAAATTACTTTGAAATTGATAGAGCAATAAGTTATTTTTCTTATTAATTAAATGATATTTATTTAATTATTAAGTCACTTATTACATCTTTCTAAATACTTAAGCTAAACTTTAGACATTTAATGATTAATTATTATTATGCAACCTAGGTTTCCTTTTAGGGTTTTGGTCTACTTTTATAAGGATTGATCTCTCTTGTAATTTTTTGAACATTCATTTTATTTGATTGCAACTTTCATTTTTGCACATCAAGAATGTCTCATCTTTCATGGATCTTTGCGTTTAGGCCTCCATGGCTTTTGCTTCTCTCTTTCTGTGATAGGTGTTTGCATGCAAGTGTTTTTGGGAGCTATGGGTTGTTTTCTCACTAACTCCAATATGATATCAAAGCTTGAGATCTTCATGCCCTTGTTCTCTTCCTGGGAGATTTGGCCTTGTTCGTTAGATCTATAATTTTTTAGAGGTTTTGTGTTGGATCTAAGGGGACCTCTGTTTCTGGTCACTTTGGGCTCAAACAAACCTCATCGTCCAACTCAGAGCATCCAAAAACCCTTATTTCCATATAAAATTTGTTTATTTTAGACAAATTGACCTCTGAGACAAAAACATTGTGACAAAGCCGTACGACCTTGGCATGCACTCTGAGGCAAAAAATTTTTTTTGTTGCTTCTCTTTTTCTATGACAAGTGTCTGCATGTAGGTGTTCTTGGGAGCTGTGAGTTATTTTCCCATCAACTCCAATATGGTATCAGAGCATTTCACGGTGTCGAAATTGGGCAAACGAGATATCATCAGAAAGCTCTTTCCAAACTCTATCCAGATTTGGAAATTTGAATTTTTTATTTTTCTTTTTTGATGGTGATTTTTGTTGTCAAAGCCAGAAGTTCCTTTTTGCACTCTGGGAGCCATATCGTGCGCATTCGGACTCCTTTTTTGGCAAATGAGATATCGCTGGAAAGCTTGTTCTGTGATATTTCCAATGTCGTGAGTAATTTTTTCAGATTCTACTTTAGGTATATTTTATTTAGTTTTTTTGCATTTCTGCACTTTGGTGAATATCTTGGATGTTTCGGGTCCTAAGATCTTTTCCCTATATGGGATTACTCTTCTTCGGTTGTTCTTCTTGTTTTAGCAACCTTAGCTCTTCTTTGAGCATTGTATACATCTTTTGTAAGTATTATTTTATGTAAATGCACTGAGATAAAGTGTCATTCTATTGCATGCTTGGGATCTTGCACATGTTTGTATTTTTTGTACTCGCACTACATTATAAAATGTCATAAGGGGTTTGATGTTTGCATTTGTTTTCCATCTACCTTCGTCACGTGAGTGTTCCTTCCACGACATTAGCCTCAGGATGTCTTTATATGTGTATGTACTTTCTCAGCACCTTCAATGTTCTTCGTTCTTCATGATGCAATTCTTTTGGCCAATCTTCTCAGTGTAGTTGTCACCTCTCCCTTGTCAGCATTATGGGGGGGTTTCTCCTGTTGGTTCTTATGCTTTCTTGGTTCAATGAAGTGAGCTATGTATTCAGTATTTGTTTCTATGTAATAGGCGAATGCAGTGGCTGGGTACCTATGCATTTCGGTGAGATAGATAATTTACCATATGGACACTCTTTCATTCCTATTTTTTGGAGGCACGTTTCCATCTTTGATTGATCAGCTCTTGAGGTTTTGGTATTTTATGTCATCTGTATCTTCGAGTTCAGTTGTTTGCCTTTGTTTGTCTCCTGATTCAAGTAGTGTCATTTGAGGGAACTCGTGCATATTACAATCTTCTCTACTTGGTCATGTTCTATTTCAATGGAGGTTTTTCAGATCAACAGTTACTTCTTGACAGAGTTTGCAGCTTCTTGCTTAAGTGATGTTCTGCATGTTCATTCTTTGTTCCTATTTTCTGGAACATTCCCTAGTTTTGGAGGCTTCTTCAATCCTTCAACTAGTCTTCATCTGTTTTTGGAGTAGAGTTTTTCCCATGTGGTTTTCTCTATTTCTCCACTTTATAGAGACTCTCCTTTCTACATGGGTACTTGATCAGGCCTTTGTTGCTAGGACCCATTTGCTTTCAATAGTAGTTCTAGGTTTTTAGCTACTTCCTAAGATTATCTTGAGGGAAGTGTTAGACTAATAAGTTGTTTTTCTTATTAATCAAATCATATTGATTTAATTATTCACTTATTACCTCTTTCTTTACTTAAGCTAAACTTTAGGCATATAATGATTAATTCTTTTATTAATTATTATTATGCAACTTAGGTTTCTTTTTAGGGTTTTGATCTCCTTTTATAAGGATTGATCTCTCTTGTAATTTTTTGAACATTCATTTTATTCAATTGCAACTTTCATTTTTGCACATCAAGAATGTCTCATCTTTCATAGATCCTTGCGTTTAGGCCTCCATAGCTTTTGCTTCTCTCTTTCTGTGACAGGTGTTTGCATGCAGATGTTCTTGGGAGTTGTGGATTGTTTTCTCATCAACTCCAATAAAAATGTCTCATAATTTGTATCTAAGAAAATGCTCAATTATGAAGTTCACTCAAAGGTACATCAGAAATCATCCTCAAATTTGATAAAAATTACCCTTTCTGATTTTCCTTCTTTATATGAATTTCACACTAATCTATATTTTTCAGTGAGAAAATATGACTTGAATTCTACGTGTATCATTTGCTTATGATTTTCAGAACTCCACCCTTGTTCGCATTTCACTAATGGTTCAATTTTTCCTCTCAATGTTTGAACAATCCATCTCCAAGTTTGAGTTTCATTCCTATCTACTCAAGTATGCTCTTGATTCACATCTAATCTACTCTCAAATTGCATTTGAGTTGAATTGAATGATCTTGAAATGAATTTTTGACTTTCCCCTTTATAGCATTCAAGTTGTAATTACAATCTCTTTGATGATGGCTGACCCTTAGCATTTCATTTTCATTTTAAATTCATATTTATCATTACCAAGTCATCCATCCTTCATCTTTGCATTTTAAGTTCATGATTTTTGACATTGTGATGAGTTAGGTCGGCTAACATGTTCTGAAAATTTGTGTTTGTTTGAGAAGACAAAGACAAGCTTGAGTCCTCCATTCCAAAACACAATTCAAGCTTGATTTATTCTACTTCGATCTTCTCTTCATTTGGACATAAACAAGCTGGAAATCATTTTAAAACAACTCAAACTACATTTGATCTAATTTTGCACCTTCAAAAGATCATATTTCTGAATTTCACCCTTTATAGGGCAGATGTGTATGTCTTGATTTTTGCCTTTGATAGAAATTCTCCTTGATGTTGAGAAGTTCTCCCAGATCTAAAAATTCCACCCTTCTCCCACAAATTTGCACTTCTACCTTTAACTTGATTTTCATGAAAAAATTATCCTCAAATTCTGAGTTTTATGACCCTTATCATTAGGAATTGTGTTTTGATTTTATTATTTTTGCCCTTGATTCAACGATTTGATTTATGATCTTCTCCCCTCCTTGCTCAAATTTGAACTCCCTCTTCTCTACCCGTCAAATACTTTGGTTTGAATTGAATAGTGTTTGATTTACAGTGGTGACGCATCCTTTATACTTGCTTAACGAAGTGTTGTACCTCTTAGTGCAAGGCCAACCTAACATAAACTATTATTTTGAAATTTTACATCCTCCAAACATGTTGACTTACCATTCAATTCAAATTTTTACCTTAATTGGATCTATCCTCATGGTTTTTCACCATTTCAATTGCATAGGTCTTCATGGTTTTTAAATTGGTATTTATTTTTTTCCACCAAGGAGTGGAAATTCGAAGGGTTCCATGAAGCTTTATTTTCATGAAAGGTGGAGATTCATGGTGGACCATTATTTCCATTCTTGATTTTTATTTTGCTTGATAAAAAATTTCATAGAGTGGGAAATCAACCCCTACCACAAAGGCTTGATTTCATGAAGGGTGGAGATTCATGTTTGAACATGAAATTCCATTCTTCTTTCTCATTTTTCATTGCAAATTTCCTCCTAGAATGGAAAATCAACCCCTAAGATGAAGGCATGATCTTCCAAAGGGTGGAAAGTCGACTCACACCATGAAGTCTTGATCTTGTGAAGGGTGGAAACTCATGGTCCACACCATGAAGTCTTGATCTTGTGAAGGGTGGAAACGCATGGTTGACCATGAATTTACACTCTTTTCTTTACCTTTACTCATACAGTTTTGCTCAGGAGTGGAAAATCAACCATGACTATGAAGTTACCATTTTATGAAGGGTGGAGATTCGTGGTGGATCATGAAATTCCACTCTTCTCTTTTGAAAGAAACTTTCATCATTCAACTTCTTGATCATGACAACATTTTGACATCCTTTAGCAGTTTTCACCCTTAATTTTCAACTTTTACAATCACAACATTTCAAATTCGTACTTCGTTCATAAATTGATCAAAACTCTGCCCAGACTTGACAAGACTGCTCAATTGCTTAGGAGACAAAAACTAACAAGCACCTACGAAAAACTAAGCTAACACTAAAAAACTAAGCAAAAAAAGAGGGGGTCCCCATTTGTAATGGGGTGTGTGTGTTTACAACACAACACTAATGCCAATTTGAAAAAAATGTTTAAGAATTGTTGGGAGTTCTATTAGACCTTTGTTGTAAACATGCCATTGGTTTAGTTTTGTAAATTTGTTTTTTTGTGTTAAATGCATTTTTCAAAACCAATTGTTAAACAAGAAAGCAGTAGCAGTGAGGAGGCGTCTTCTTCTGAGGAGATTGATGAAGATCGTGCACCTCAAAAACCAATTCATAAGGTACCAATCATGTTTTCTATTCGCTTATATTTTTGGATTGGTAAATCTCCTTAGTTTCATGTCCTTTCTTTTGATTACTATGGATGAGATGTATATCTTACATTTAACATTCAACTTCTTTACATTTTAGAACATGTAGTGTGTTTTCTAAGGATTTTACCAAATCAACTTTTAACATTGTGTCCATCCATGATCTCAAGAATATCATCTTCTTTCCACTCTTCATTTGCCAAAATATACCGCTTCTTCAAGCTTGCATAGTAATCTTATTAATAAAAGAACTCTTGCCAACATTAGGGTACCCACATATCAAAATAGTTGATGTTATTGGTGCTTATGCTCAAGGATATTGATTCACCGTTTTGAAATATTTGGGTTCATGTTTGTTGATATTACTGGCACGACCATTGTATATTGTTGAAATGCTCTCTGAAATGACCGCATTCTACTGGTGTTGTGCCCTAGCCCATGTTTTATCTCCATTATTTGATGATATTGGTGCTTGTGCTCAAGGATATTGATTTATTATTTTGAAATGTTGACTGTGGTTATCAAATGGACAGCCCGTGAGCTTCTAGCTAGGCGCCATTTGTATTGATAGCTTAGGGAATCAAATGTATTGTATCATTGATAGTTGAGACTTTGTTAAAAGGAAATAGGACAAAGAACGATTTTGATTTATTTTCTCTATTTTGATCCCTAAGTGGTCGCCGCCATGATTTTTATTTTGAATGCAACTTTGATAGAATTTTAGTTGAGTTTTCACTAGGGTTTTCAGTATATTGAGCTACAACAGAACAAGATTCTTTTTGGTGCTTTTTTTTTCCATATTCAGTAGATAAAAATCATGGCGGCAGCCACTTAGCCATTGTTTTGATGTTCCAGGTATTTTACAAAGATACAGGTATGTGGATTTATCATTCAATTGCTTGTAGTTATTGGTCAAAAGCAAATATTTTGTCAAGTTGAAAGGGGAAGAAATCAGTTTGGTGTTTTCGGTTTATGTTAAAAATTGATTTGGTAAAATCCTCAGGAAACACACTACATGTTCTAAAATGTAAAGAAGTTGAATGTTAAATGTAAGATATATATCTCATCCATAGTAATCAAAAGAAAGGACATGAAACTAAGGAGATTTACCAATCCAAAAATATAAGCGAATAGAAAACATGATTGGTACCTTATGAAATGGTTTTTGAGGTGCACGATCTTCATCAATCTACTCAAAAGAAGACCCCTCCTCACTGCTACTGCTTTCTTGTTTAACAATTGGTTTGGAAAAATGCATTTAACAAAAAAAATAAAATTACAAAATTGAACCAATGGCATGTTTACAACAAAGAAATAGAATGATAATAATATGCTAAAAATTTTATTATGTTTAATACACACCAAAGGACCAATCCCAACAATTCTTAAACATACTTTATCTGATATGATGAATTGTTAATAAAGGTCTAATTTTGTAGACTACTAGCATGAAGGAAGATTTGACCTAGCCAAATCTTTCTTGTACCACACAAAAAACTATGTGATAACTATGTCTACTCCAACCTTAATTGTTTAAGAATTCATCATATCAGATAAAGTATGTTTAAGAATTGTTGGGATTTCTATTAGACCTTTGTTGTAAACATGCCATTGGTTCAGTTTTGTAAAAAAAAATTGTGTTAAATACATTTAAATGGAATATTAAGCATAGTAATAATATACTTAATCTATTAGTAATTGGCAGATTAAATGCAGATAACACTTTTATCAGTTTAGCATGTTATTATAAGATACTAAATAAGACCTACTATTTGTCAGACAAATCTTCATTGTCCCCCACAATGAAGACAATGAAGATTGACCTCATGCCCCACAACAAAGAACATTGTAATAAGACCTTTTAATCCTAGTGACAAGAACATGGAAGCATTCTAACTCATTTGTAAAGAAAATAAGCTTTTTATAAAATGAAAGGTTCAACCTAATTAATACTAGCACTTGCACTCAAAGGATAGTGATCTGGCTAAAAGACTTAAGAGAGACTATTTGCATCTAGTCATTATTCATGCACCATGCAATATGCATTGTGCAACACAATGAAATCAGCAATGTGTATAGAAATGACAAAAACTATATTCCACATTTCTTAGGCTAAACTCTAAATTTATTTTCTTTTTATATCTCTATGCTATTGAGACCACTTCCATTTTATTAAACACAATTTTTCCCAATTAAAAATCTCAATTAGAATAAGATATAATATAGTGTTAGAATAAACTTTGAACAAAGACATGTAATGCTTATGTTAATGATCTAAAAAGATGTCAATATAGGAATTGAAAAAGAAGATAGTGCCAAAAAACATTTTCACAAATATGAAACGTGAGGAAAAGTAATAACATTAACAATGCCAAGATTCACAACATTAAATTTCACCTGCGGATGAGTTTCTGCAGTGGGTTCCCCAGCATCAAAAATATGTTGAGTTGCATTTGAGTTGTAACTAAGAGTATCATGTAGAACAGACCCTAAACTTTGAAAGCATTCTCCAGCCTGGCAATTCAAAATTCAATCTAGGCAAGCATTAGTAAGTGAAATAAATTATAGACATCAACATAATCATTAGAAGCATTGTAAAGCACCAACGAGAGAAGGCCAATTCCAAACTAAGCCAAACAGTTAAT
Source organism: Chamaecyparis obtusa (assembly GCA_027943335.1). Classification (NCBI taxonomy): domain Eukaryota; kingdom Viridiplantae; phylum Streptophyta; class Pinopsida; order Cupressales; family Cupressaceae; genus Chamaecyparis; species Chamaecyparis obtusa. The sequence continues at coordinate 2,894,249 of BSBK01003299.1, forward strand.
AACTAACTGTTACCGGTTACATGAAGGTTATAAACCAGTTGGAGAGGCTTATTAGAGCATATTAGTTTCTTGTGTTCTAGGTGTATAGGGGAAATTTCTTAAGGATAACTGTTCACAATCAAGAATAGGATAGGGAATATTGAAAATTTATGAAATTTTTGGCAGACGTATTGTTAGCAAATACGAACCATTAGGAGGGTATTTGTTTTGGATAGTACTATGTTTCTTGAAAGTTTTTGTGATGCTTTTAAACTTTAAAGACATATTTTATGGCTTAATGATAATATTGATTAGTGTTTTGTTTTCTGATGTAAAATCTTTTTAATATAATCATGGAATGTTGTTGATCATTCATGGTCTTGAAGAAACTTTTCTTCTATTGGATGTATCCTTAATTCATTGAGTTCTAGTACAGGTGAATTGGCCAGATTGAATAATTCCCAGAGTTAAATTTTTGTTTACCTATGTAAGCTTCACATTCATTCTTTGCTTGTTTTGATTCTCAAGTCTTGACATTGTTTCTCAATGTGATATAGACTGACCACAAGATGGTTCAGTTGGTCCTCTCTTTCTGTTTAATCATTTGTGTTCTTCATGGTGTAAGTGTCAATATGTTATAATCCAACCAGCATGTCATACCCCCGCTTCTGACAAACCTCACAGCATGCAAATCATAGCCAAAGACTTGGGTGATCAGCATACACAAACAACAATTAACTTTAGGAAACAATGATCATTAATATTCATTAATGACAGGCAGTGATTCCTTGGTAATAAAGGCATTGACAACATTCATCATCTTAACCAAGTCATGGGTGGTGATCCTTGAAATAGCACAATTAGTAAAAGGAAATAACAACATAACTAATAATCATTACCTTTATTAATAAGTATAAAGAAGCGCTTACAGTTTAAATAGAAAGCCACGTCTCTTAGAAAAGAGATCTATGTTCAAAGGGATGCATCACTTCATTTAGATATAGAGGCATAAAAGGAAATACATTTTATTTGGAGTGAGGAAGAAGGAAAATTGGAAAACAAAATATGGATTAACTAGGTTGGAATTGGAGAAGAATTTAGAAATAAACTTGAATTAGAAAAAAGCTAAGTTATCTGGTTCTTTATTTGAGGCCGGGTTCCGGTTCTACTTTTGTTCTCCTTTGGGTTCGACTTGGGTTCCTTTGGTAGGAACTTGGGTGTCTGGGCCAATCCCGGGTGCACCTACAGTTGTGGGTGCCAAAAAATGGGCTCCACGTGCCTAAGAAAATTGTTTTGCACCCTCAAAAATCTATTTGCATATAAATTTGAAACTTTTGCAAATTATAAATATGATACACGAGGTATTTTATTCATAATTTTATAGGCTAACTCATTATTATGGTAATATGGGTATGACCACACTCCATGCCTAATGGTACCCGACATGGAGTGTGGTTCAAATGAAGTTGAACCAAATGCTGACTATGATGGCTATGATCATGATGGAGAAACCAATCTCAGAATACTACTTGAAGCCTTGCAATGTTGAGAGTGGGATAAAGGCTACACTTGAGACCCTATATAAGGAACAACCTTATTGAGCTTTACTTTGTTTCGAGAATAGTTTTATATTCTATACTAAACAGGGCCAACCACGTGAAGGTGGAAGCTCATTTGGCCCCAACCGCCCGCCCCCCCCCTAACATCACTCTAAATTCTCCATTAACATCTAACATTCATTCATTATTTCATCCATTAATATAATGTAACATTCATTAATTATCACATGATAACATTCATTAACATTCATTAACACATTAATAAAATGTAACATTCATTAATTATCACACAATAACATTTATTAACACATTATAAAATTTATGAACATTCAATAGCACATAATTAAATTCATTGGCATATAAAAATCAGTCATTATCAATTAAGGTGCATAGATGACAATCATTTTTTTTTTCTTTTGATTTCTCATTTTTAAGAAGTAATTGCTAAGAGGAGCATTGATATCACCATGATCATCTCCCCTTTCATTAGATCTCAATGCACGCCTAGTTCTCTGTTGATGCAAAGGGGGGTCATCTGCAATAACCTATAAAAGGGCTAAATTAAAAACATTTTATTATAATTAAAAACATTAAAAATATTTTAAAGTAGTTCAGTACTCTAAAGGCCATAATCGTATAGCTCTTTACCTGATCTAGTCACCTCCATCACTCTGATGCACATCCTCATTGTCATCATCACGCACATGTTGTGTACGGCCAGAATCGACATGTTGCATTTCAATTTCATACGCATTCATGTTATCATTGTTTTCTTACTCTAAACAAATTTACTCACTTTATGTTGGAACCTAACATCAAATAAACTAATTGGTAAATAATTAAATTTGAAATATCATCTATTTAGCTTACTTACCACGATGGATCCATCAGTAGAACCTTGTGCACTTCTTATTCTTTATGTCATGGCTTTATAGCCTTTTTGGAAGCCAATTCTCTTGTCCTCTTCTGTGAGACTTATATTGAACTCCGAACCCTGCATTTTTGCTTGGTATCGTCAAATTTTATTTTATTGTTTTATCAAAACAAAAAATATTGCAAATTATAAATAAATATTATAAAGATCAAATTATTATTTTCAGTGTTAAAAGCCATCTATAGATTGCATTTTTCCTCATTTAATTCTGACAATATTAACACTTACAACTCATGCAACAAGTTTAGAATAACCGCTAGAGCCTAGCTTGTGTTGCCCGTGCTTTTGTAGTCTTTCCTTTGTTGCCTTTGATGTATCAGGCAATCTATGAAGAGATTGAAATATGTTAGTTCATATAAATATGAAGAGTATTTAGTACACATTTACATTCTTAACAGTATCACATACCTTCTTCTGTTGTCTGGTGGTGTATTTCATTTTTCTCGTTCGCATCTAGAATAAATTTTTGCCACTCTAAATTAGGAATGCAAGGGGGGCGTTGGTACTTCAAGTTTTTGGATAATGTACACCTGTAGTAGTCCCTAATATACCTCAAACATAACCCAGCTTTCTGAAGGAGCTTACCCTTCTCAAATGCACGAGGTCCAAATAAGTTTGTCATACTCTATACGAGAGCATCCTTTAACTTTATATCTTGGTTTTTCCACCTTTTAAGAAAAAAAATAGTGTTAGATTCAAAAATGAAGTGAAATTACCTTTAATATAGTTTAAGAAATGGATGTAATGATAAATATCCTAGCAATGATATGAAATCAAAATAGTGAATTGGGGTTTTAGTTCGGATATGATGTTCCACCCTATACAGATGGTGGGCCAGAATATCCACAAACACTCATCACCAAGTTTATCATAAAAAACATCATTCCCTAAAAAATAATAATGGGATCATTAGTCGAAGGATATAATAGTATAAAATAAGAATACAATAGATGTAAGCTTCTCATATTGAATGCAAGGTGTAATTAACATACAATAGTATAGTAAAAGAAAGGTCCAATCTTTAAAGTACCTGGAAGTTTTGTTATTTTAAAGGGAATTCCTTCATCGCTCACAAGCAATATGTAATCCTTCACCATTCCTGTACTAGGAATATGAGTACATCCAAAAAATTCACCATCAATTGATGCATCTCTTGTTGCATAAATTGAATCCATTACGAAATGCCCCTAAGAAAGAATACTTCAAGGGAAATAAACATATATATAATGACAGAGAAAATAAAATCTGTGTACGAGTAGGTGGTGCCATGGCATCTGTGGCCATGCTACGCATTACCAACATTGGAGGATGCAGTACATCTGAGCCTGCCATCGTATGAGGCGGCGTTAGTAAATGATCATTGACATGTGCTGAAGAATAAGATTGTTAGAGCATAATAAAAGTAGTGATTAGCATGGACAATATTGTTAGAGAGTATAAAAAAAATAGTCCAACATGCGATCTACATGAATCAGCTGTAGTACCCTCATCATGGCCACGAGGATCAAAATTACATAAAAAAAGTTGTAAAAGCAACACATCAGCTTATTTTTTAATGGCATAAAAGACTAGTATAACATAAAAACTATTATTGAACTTTTGTTATAATTAAAAATTACATTAATACTTACTCTGTAATTTTGAGATAGGTGCATCAATTTAGTTGACCTCTTTTGTGACTCAAGAGTCGGAGGGAATATAGATGTCAATTCAGCTACTCTTTTTCCAATTGTGTGGAGGCATTTTTTAATTGCAGAGGCTGGGTCATCACAAGTAGTGAAATCAACAGCTAGGTCCTCGTCAAAGGACTCCTCTTCAGGGACTACGGGTTCCTTTCCCTTTCTCTATTGACCACCTGTCTGTGACAACAATATTACTAACACTATTAGAATTAATCTGAAATAGTGATGAAAATAATATAATAAAAAATTATTTAACATTTTGCTTCTATCTAATTTGTAATACAATAACAAAGAGGTTTACCTGTTGGGAAGAAGTGCATGCAGGATCATCATTGTCCTCTTTACGTGGTTGCTCCATATTGTGGTCCTGTGTTATTATTTAAAGTTAACCAATAATTAGAAAGCACTAGGTTAATAAATTTCATTAGAAGATGATGATGGAGATGAGGTGGATGGTGAGGAGACTCTAAATGTGGCTGGCAAAAAAACTTAATTATTTAATGGTACATAGTATGTACTTGCACCCCCATGATAGTGACATTGTTTGTATCTATGTGATTCAAATTGTAATCAATAAGCAGCTCTTCCCTTGCACGTATTGATTTTATCGCACATACAAATACATGATTTCCATCGTGCGCCTCAAATATGCAATTGGGTTGCTTAATAGTTGACAGAGGTCGCGTCTTATTTATAAAACCTACAATATTCTCTGATGTTTTTGGCCTTCCATCAATGTATATAGCTACTCTTTTACTTTTCTCATTGTCTTTTTGTTGAATATAATTTGTCGAGAGTGCATACCTACGCATATTTTTTTTATATTGAACAATTCGCATCCAACTTTTGTAATCATAACAAGGTCCAACATACTCCATCAATTCAACAACTTTGTTGTAAGAGACCTTTATGTCATCCATGGAAAATAGGCCCAAACCATGTATTGACGATGGTGCAATGCGATATATCTTACCTTTAATACTAAAAGCAATGTTTATTGGAGGAAGTTCCTTGGGGACCCATTGTTTCTATAGATATTGGTACCTAAAGGGCACCTCGATGTCGTCTTTTCTCTCATCATCATAAGAACATGAGCCCTCTTGAGCAAGAAAAAATTTCATGCATTTATTGAATTTCCTTCTAGTCTTTTGACTTCTAGTTGATCTTCCTAATTCAGACATACTACATGACTCACTTTCTTCTTCCATTCCTATATTTCCTTTGCTCGAGGAAGACACATCTGAAAAATACCTATTTGTTGCTACCAGCACTCCATCAAATGAGAGAGATAGCAAGTAATGTGAGATATTTTGCAAATTGTGAAATACATTAATCTCTATAGGGTGTATTGAGTTATACCTGTTGATCCATGAGACTGTGTGGGAATGCTTATGAAAGGGGTTCGAGTACCTACATATGTAATTCAATTATCTTATGTTAGCTAAAAAATTCATTATACATATGCTCAAAAACACATTGTAAGTACATTAAAAACCATAAGCATCCCATATGAATTAAAACATTAAAAGGTATATCATGAATTAATTAGATTAAGCATTGATCGCATAACTGCACATTTCTATCAAAAAAATAATATTAAATAGATTAAGCAATGATCACGTAACTGTACATTTCATGTCATTCATCTTCTTCTTCATCCAACTCATCACTATGATCATCGTCATCATCAACATCAGCATCATCTCATCATCATCATCATCATCATCATCATCATAATCATCATCATCATCATCATCATCATCATCATCATCAGTAGCATCATCATCGTCATCATCTTCTTCTTCAAGAAAAGTTGTGTCAGGAACATCATCGAGTAACTGTTGTTCGTGATCATCATCTACATCATCTTCTAGTTGTTTGCAATCTTCTTCTTCCATTGCATTATACCTCATCGGCCTTCCTCTTGGATCATGTCTAACAAAAAATGACCAACCCGCTTTATGTGGAACCTATGAGTAAAATACCTGCTCACATTGGCTTGGAAGAACATAGGGATCATCCCCAACTGGCTCAAACCACCTTGTATTAATCATTGGAAATCTATTGTCATGTTCAATAACAGTTCTATCAGGATCATTTTGATTAAGTTGTAGCTTGTACCATTTGACAACGAAGAGAACTAATCTGAATGAATTAAAGTCACACTCAAGTATATCATCCAAAATGTCATAGTATCGATTTTCAGACTCTCGAGGATGTAAGTCATTTCTCGATGAAATATTAGTCACCTAAAAGACTGCACTTATCCCAAAATCACAAGTTTTATTTGTGTCATCCAACTTTTTGATGTAAAATTTATGACCATTGCAAAACATAGCCTTGTGGTGTTTGACCTACAAAAATATGTCAAACATGTATAAATTATTACATCGAGAGTTTATAAACGTATGGGTGATTAACAAATTTATACATACCTATAAATCTCTTAAACCATGTGCTAAATCTATTTCCCTTTGCGTAACATTTGGACCTCCATAACATACAAATGTATTGCATCCCACTCTCGAGCAGTTGTACAAAAAATAAATAGATGACTTACAACCGATTAATTTTGAAAATTAAGAATTAATTAATAGCTACAATAACATCTTATAATTTATTACCTCTCACTTTCCTCATTCTACCTTTCCCCACCAAGTACTCCCCTTCAAATTTTCTAATGGTGTCGAGATCCAAAATGCGATCTATATGGATCTTTGTTGCAAGCTTAGGAAGATATTCAATATCGTACATCATAGTCTGGTATACCATATATCCCTCCACCATAGAACCCCCAGGACGTGCTCTTTGCCGAACCAAAGCTTTCAAAAATTTTAGGTGCCTCTCAACCATCCACATTGATTGAATGTGTATGGGTCTACACAATTCAAACTCCTCAACTTGGTGTATGAGGTAGTGTTCTTGTACATTGAAAAAGGTTGGAGGTAGACACTTTTGCATTTCACACATTAGATGAGGAATTCTTCTCTTCCAATATTTTATATCTACTTTATGGATTTCTTTAGATGACAACCACCTACAAGACATTCAAGACACAAAAATATATAAACACGATACTTTACAATATATATAACAAATTGAACTGATATCATTTCTTACCTCATGTATTTTCCAAGATCATATATCACTTGTTTGATGTTATTGTCGAAGTTCTCTGGGAGAGATAGGGGCAGCACGTACTGCAACAATTATAAAAATAATTATGTCATTTATTTATCACATAATAAAATGAAAAGTACATGCAATTTACAACTATATTGTAAATACAAAAGAACATGACTTACCTTGATGAAGGTATGTCAATCATGTGTTTTCAACCCTGGCCCAAATTCACTTTTCTTTGATATGGTACTGCTTATGTTCGCAGCAAATCTTGTGGGAAATTAAATTTTTTGTATGAATTCTTTTATGACATCATTTTGTTGCTCTATTAATAACCAAGGAAGGGCACTTATATTAATTTTTTCTCCATTTCTATTTGATTCAATGAAATTTTTCATTGCATGATTGGATTCATGAATGTCGCTACAAATTTTGACAATTTTTTCTTTGTCATGCCTTCCATCCAATACATTCCACAATGTCTCTGTTACATTCTTTCCAATATGCATAGTATCAAACAAATGCATAATTTGCAACTTCTCGTAGTAGGGCAACCTACTAAATTATCTGGGATAACTTTTTAGTGCCTTTGGAAGGTGCTCAGTAGTATTGCCTTGACGACATTCATGATCATTGTTAGGAAATCAGATCTTGGGAATATAATTTACTATTTTATATATACTAATAAATGACTGTTCTGATATATAAATATGTTGTGATGCTTTTATATTTATACTGATTATATTATATGTTGTGACCGCAGGTGATAACAGCAATGAACTCCTTTTATTGATTGTGTTATCCATGCGATCACAGCATACATATATATATGTTGATGATCGGATGACAGCAAACATTGTGTCCCTTGCAAATGAAAAGGCACGTCCCATGGTCGCTACTTACATTAGTATAGGCGGTTGTTTCAATGTTCATTCATTCATTCGACTTAATAGTCGATGCTAATAATTATGATAGATATCGAACATAGTTCGATCAATATTAATGTAATATCATAATATTGTATTATGATATTATCATTATTATATTATAAATATAATAATGATAATATGATAATAACAATATAAATTACAACTCTTTATTAACAATGTATAGAATAGTATTTTATATATATATATATATATATATATATATATATATATATATATATATATATATATATATATATATATATATATATATATATATATATATATATATATATATACGAATGAAGCTATATCTTAACACTCCCCCTTAGCGAGTGAGTATTAAATATCAAAAGTCTATCATGACATCCGTCAATTCGGGATGCACAAGTTAATGTAGTCTCGTCATGAAAATAGACTTGAATATCATGATCTCCGCACATTTGGGACACACAATGAAGTAGTCTATCATGATATGGTTTCGTTATTACACATCCAGTAATAACAAGAGTCAAGATCTCCGCACAATTGGGACACACAATTAAGTAGTCTATCTTGACACTTTGGTTAACCATTTACAAGATCATCACCTTGAAATGTTAACCCACACACAAATGATCATTTACACAATATTGCAATATACACATTTTTAACATTTATTCATGAATAAAAAACTTATAAATAAGAGGGGTTTAAACCATACATCAAACCTTGATCATGCCAAGTTTATTTCTGAAGTATTCTATCTTCAGCTTTGCCAGTGGCTTAGTGAAAATATCAGCATTCTATTCTTCAGTACTAATGTACTCTAGCCTTATGATATTTCTCTCTACCATATCTCTTATGTAATGATATGGAATCTCAATATGTTTGGACCTGTTATGAAAAACTGGATTAACAGATAACTTGATACAACTTTGATTGTCACAATGAATCACAGTTGGTTCTAGAGGTTTTCCAAACAATCCAAATAATAGCTTTCTTAACCATACTGCTTCACGTGCTCCCACGGATGCTGCCATATATTCAGCTTCAGTGGAGCTTAATGCTACTGTTGACTATTTTTGACTGAACCAAGAAATCATAGCCGAACCAAGACTGAAACAACATCCTGTAGTGCTTTTTCGATCGGTAGTACTTCCAGCCCAATCAGAATCAGAATACCCTTGAAGATTGATTTTTACCTTTTCATACTTTAGCCCAAATCCAATAGAGCCTCGTAGATATCTCAAGATATGCTTAGCTTCCATTAAGTGTATTTCCTTGGGCTCACACATAAAGTGACTCACAACATTGGTTGCATAACAGATGTCAGGTCTAGTGTTCACCAAGTGCATAAGAGAGCCAACAATTTCTCTATACAATGTAGGATCAAAGGGTTCAGACTCTTCTACTTCAACTTTGAGTTTGTGCAGATTTGTTTCCATAGGTGTGGATAAAGGCTTACATTCCATCATTCCAAACCTGGTTAGAATATCAATAGTGTATTTTTGTTGATTTAGCAGAATATAGCCTTCCTTTTGAAACACTTCCAACCCTAAGAAATAATGTAAGAGTCCTAGATCTTTCATGTCAAATTCAGCAGTGAGTTCTTGCTTACATTTTGCAATAAGATGATCTTCTCCTGTTATCAAAAGATCATCTACATAAAGAACTAAAATAACCATGTTGCCATTTGTTATCTTAAAGTAAATGTTAGGATCTGCATCATTTTTAGAGTATCCTAATTTTGAAAGATAGTTGTTTATCCTTTCATACCAAGCTCTGGGAGCTTGTTTCAACCCATATAGTGCTTTCTTGAGTTTGCAAACATATTTTGATGCATCATGTATAATGAACCCTTCTGGCTGCTCTAAATATACTTCTTCTTCAATGGTGCCATTTAGGAATGTCATTGTCACATCCATCTAGTGTATCTTCCACCCTTTAGATGCTGCTATAGCAATAATGGTTCTGACTGATGTATACCGAGCTACAGGAGCAAATGTTTCTTCATAATCAATACCTGCTTTATGTGAGAATCCTCTAGCAACAAACTGAGCTTTATGCTTCTCAATACTTCCGTCGGGAGCATATTTAGTTTTGAATAGCCATCTAGAAGAGACAACGGTTTTATTTTTAGGTCTAGGTACTATGTCCCAGACATCATTCTTTATTATAGATTGATATTCTTCAATCATTGCCTCTCTCCAAGCTTGATTAGATAATGCCTCCTTTGGATTTGATGGTTCTGATTTATTGATTTCTGTTATAAGAGCTGCATAACATTTTTGAGTTCTTGTCCTTTTACTCTCATGAGATATTTCATTAGGTTCTACATTATTTTCTTTAATTATTTGCCTTTCCCATAATGGCCTTTTCTTACCATTGATTACATTAGTATTCTCATTTTCAATGACAGGAGATTCAGGTTCTTCTATATCCTCCCTCTCAATTTCAGCAGTGAGATCTTCTTCTATCTCCAAGATGTTATCTTCTTCAAGGTTTTTAAATGTGTTATTTTCAACAAATTTTACATCTCCAGTCATCTCAACAGATTTTTGTCCTGGAATATAGATTCGATACCCTTTTGTGTTTTCACTATAACCAACAAGTATGCCTCTCTTACCTGATGGTTCTAGTTTAGTCCTCTTCTCTTTAGGTACATGAATGTATACGAGACATCCAAATATCCTAAGATGACTTAGGTCTGGTTTGATCCCTGTAAATACTTCTTCTGGTGTTATGTTTTCTAATATGGAGTGTGGACACCGATTTTGAATATATACTGTTTTATTTGAAGCTTCTGCCCAAAAAGAAGTATGAAGGTTTTGATCGAGCATCATGGCTTTTGCTGCTTCGATTATGGATCTATTCTTCCTTTCTTCTACTCCGTTCTGTTGAGGATTATACGGTACAGTATACTCCCTCTTAATCCCAATAGAATTACAAAATTTTTTAAATATGTCAGATTTGTATTCACCTCCATTATCTGATCTTAATACTTTTAATCTTTTATCTGTTTGATTTTCTACTAATGCTTTAAATTCTTTGAATTTAGATAGTACCTCACTTGATTCTTTAACCTTAAGAAAGTATATCCAAGTTTTCCGAGAATAGTCATCAACAAAAATAATATGGTATAGTGATCCTGTTAATGAAGGTGTTGACATGGGTCCACATAAATCAATATGAATTAATTCTAAGATCACTTTAGATTTGTGCTCACTTGTAGGAAAAGACCCTTTTATATTCTTTCCTAGTGCACAACCTTTGCAAATGCTAGGATGATTATTTTTAAAGTGTGGAAGACCTGTAGTAATCTTGTTTATTAAAGGTAGTGCATTATACCTTAGATGTCCCAACCTCTTATGCCATAATTCATTGTGATTTGTGATTTCATGAGTTAGTGCAGATTTCTGATCATTACATATTTTATAAAGACTACCATCTCTTGTCCCTATGTTGTAGCATTCTTCATATTTGAATTCTTTGGCCATAATAGAACTTTGTCTTCATTAAATGTGACCCGAAATCCTTGGTCTGCTAGTCCTGATATAGAGACTAAGTTTCTTTTGATTCCAGGTACAAATAGAACATCTTTTAGTTGTAGAGATACTCCATTCTTTATCTTTATGGTACAGGTCGCTATTCCTTTCACTGGGTAGGTGGAGTTATCCCCAATAGTCACTTCTTCGGTTGAATAATTTTCAAGTGTCTCAAACTGATTTTTGAATCCGGTTATATGTCTTGATGCACCACTATCAATTATCCAAGTTCTATTATTGGAATTTAGTTCACTTGAGAGAGTTGTAAAGAAGAGTGGAATTTCTTTTGCTTCAGCTATGGTGGCTTGAGTCTTTTGCCTTTCAGGACAATGTCGATGAGTGTGCCCATATTTATCACATTTGTAACATTGGATTTTAGAAAAATCTCTTTTGAATCCCCTCTTTCTTTTAAAAGATTTTCTCTTTTTGTTGTGGGACTTTGTGTTGAGTGCTTGTGTTTCTCCCTCTTTCTTTAGACCTATTCCTCTGGTAATAAGTCTTGATTCTTCCTGAGTACAGTTGTTCTTAAGTTGATCAAATTTTGGTAGAGGTGGACGTGTGCTTATGCATTGAATAAAATTCTCCCAGGATGTTGGTAATCCCCTTAGTGCTATTAGAGATAATTCCATGTCTTCTATAGTGTTACCAATGGAGAATAGTTGATCTCGTATTTCAGCAATTCTCAGGAAATAAGATGTAACTGTTTCACCTTTATTCATTTTTATGGTCAGTAGTTGTTCCTTCAAGGTTAATATTCGACTTGTATTGTTTATCTCATACGTTTCTTGAATTTTCTTAAAAACCTCATATGTTGTTGCTAATCTTGCTATGCTTGGGAGAATAGAATCTTTAACTGAATCAATAATTAATTTCTTAGCTTTATTGTTCCTCCTTTTCCAAGTCATTTTCTCTACTTCGTCTGTGGGCATTTCTTTTTCCGTTTCTATGAAAGATTCTAATTCCAGTTCTTGTAAGAGTGTGGTGATTCTAATTTTCCATGATAGAAAATTTTATGCTCCTTCCAATCTATCCTCCATCTTGATTCCGGTGGTCATTTTGATAATTTGTGATGACTCTTCTCCTTTATATAATATTTTTGTTTTGTATTACTATCAAATAATAATTCAGAATTAATTCCCTTTAACTCTACTCTGATACCATGTTAGGAAATCAGATCTTGGGAATATAATTTACTATTTTATATATACTAATAAATGACTGTTCTGATATATAAATATGTTGTGATGCTTTTATATTTATACCGATTATATTATATGCTGTGACTGCAGGTGATAACAGCAATGAACTCCTTTTATTGATTATGTTATCCATGCGATCACATCATACATATATATATATGTTGATGATCGGATGACAGCAAACATTGTGTCGCTTGCAAATGAAAAGGCACGTCCCATGGTCGCTGCTTACATTAGTACAGTCGGTTGTTTCAATGTTCATTCATTCATTCGACTTAATAGTCGATGCTAATAATTATGATAGATATCGAACATAGTTCGATCAATATTAATGTAATATCATAATATTGTATTATGATATTATCATTATTATATTATAAATATAATAATGATAATATGATAATAACAATATAAATTACAACTCTTTATTAACAATGTATAGAATAGTATAATATATATATGTGTGTGTGTGTGTGTGTGTGTGTGTACGAATGAAGCTATATCTTAACAATCATCAATCACATTAGCAAACAAAACACAATATAAATATACAAATTTCAAACATAAACCATCAGGTAGAACAGTAGTACCTTGACGATTAATTCTATTATATTCCAACTTCCATAGGCGAGGTGTCATTCTCCATGGCTTAGATGTAGTCTCTTCTTTCTCATTGAAAAGATATTTTTTAGTAATTCAATACTTGTGATTTTTGTGGAGAAAGTGTCTATGCTTGTGTGTGTGAAAATTGTACTTGATCTGTAGACACAACACTTCAGTAAAACATTAGAGGTTAGCAAAAATGAAATCGTGCATTGAATTGAAAGCTAAACTAACCAGGCGATTTACTGTCTTCTAATAGGTGCGAGTATGATGTTCTCAGATTGTATCGAGATCAATGACCTTGACGACATCTAAATGAAAGATTTGAATGCAAAACTGATATGAAATATGAATGCAATTAATCTATTTTTTTGGATTTTAGATGCAATAATATGAAAAATGATATGAAATCTATGATATGTAAAAATTGATATGCTATGATATGCTAAATGATCTAACAAATGAAAACTAATATGATATGAAAAAACTATGCAATATTGATCTCACAAAGCTTGGATTCGCAAAGATGATTCTTCAGTCTCCAATTCAGCAATGAGATTATGCAATTCGTGTGGATGATTTGTGAAGAGCTAAAGCCTTAATTTATAGAAATCTAGGGCTTTAGAGGTGCATGGATAAAAGCCATAAATCACTCAAATAACTCAGCTTGATTTTTGAGTTATTTTTAAATAAAGATAATTTAATTCACAAAAACATGCAAATCATGCAAAAATAGCTTTTTAACTCAAATTAGAAGTTTAGATCAACTTTAAAACTCAAAAATGATGTTGAGTTCCAAAAAATCAATAACATGCATTGATTTTCTGATTTGGAGTTTAATTGCTCTTTGATTGTGCACATGGATAATTATGAATTAATAAATAAATAAAGTGATTTATTCTTAACTTAACTGATTTTGGAAATAAAACAATTGATTTATGGGTTAATCAATCACTTAATCAAACTTTTATTCAAAAATAATATCATCAAATATGACAACTTGCTTTAATTAATTAAATAAGAATTGAATCAATTATTCATAGGATTTTGGATTTATTGTCAAAATTAAATAATAATACTTAGGAATAAATACAATTAAATTCAATTAAATAATTGAGTGGCAGAATTAAATCAATTAATTAAATATTCATCATATTCAATTAATCAACTTTAGGATAATTGTGATTTATCGCCAAATAACCATTAAATTAAAGATAATTAAGATGATTAGGAATATTACTAAGAATATTCCCCGATGCAGAATTTAAGATAATCAATTAGGATTTGATGATGTTCAGATGTGCCTTAGGTTAGGACTTTGATGTCGATTTCATTTGATATGTTGATATAGGAGGTTAATGAACCTATAGCCCATTTTTGGGGTATCACATTTTGCCCCTCTTTGAATTACTGTGCAAAGCGCAGTGGTTCAAAGACAGTCTGTGTATGATGTTTGAAACTGATGATCTGATATGAGATTGCAATTGATATGAAACAAAAAGCTATGATATGAGACAAAGATTGATTGAAAGATTTGAAGATATTAGGTCCTAAATGACCAAAGATAATGGAAACTATAAAAGTAATGAACCAATGATTGCAAAGAAGTGTCAAAACACTTGATTCTGAACCTTATGATTGCGAAGAAGTGAGTGACCGATTCCAAACTCGATTGTCCTTAGAAGAATCACGTAGGTATCACATCTGAACCCTTCAATTACCGAAGAATCAAGGAAATAACACAATTGAACTGATAGTTGCAAAAACTGATACAATTTACAAGATTAAGAGAATACCAGATTGATATGGATCTCGATGAATCTGATATGCCCCGAGCGATGATTGATTTGCCCCAAGCGATGAGGTTTTTTTTTTTGATTAATCAGTAACTAGACGTGGTTGTTGTCTTGATTACTGAGGAAAGATATGATTTTAGCAAAGATATGATTTCAAATTAGATTACAGACTTTGAATGATGTGCAATACCATGCCCCCTTCGGGATTAAAATTGAAATCTGACAAGAAAAGTCAGCGTTGATAGTTTAGAATCATGTTAATTGATTTGAGAAGTGGTTAAACATGTCCAGGAATGCATTCTGCATCGTTTAGAGGTCCAGACGACCAAGTTTGACTAAGTTTGACCATGAGTTGACCATGGTTGAAATTTTGATAGTTTGATGGAAGATAATCAGTTAAGTTGAAAAATGGATTTCTACTATGATTGAAGGTTGATTATGCAAGTAGTTAATAATATAAACAATCTCAGATTTTGATTTTGATCTTGAAAAAAAATTCTACTTGTTGTTTCGTTAGAGGAACCTTCATGTGATATTCGACTCTTGTTAGATTTGAAGATGCAATTTGAAGAATCGTTTAAGCATTGAAGTTCGTTTAATCATTGTGACATCATGCAAAGAAGCATGCAATATGAAATGCAACCTAAGACCTAGGACCTAGTCACTGATTATGTGTCGATTTGTTATCATCATTGAATTTTTAGGTAACTAGATAAATCAATACAATGCCCACTAGCTATGAAACCATAGACATATGCATATCGATTTGTATGCGCAAGAATCAATACAACACCCACTAGTCAACAACCATGGATATATGAATATTGATTTTGTTTTCAGAATGTCGGATTAAATATAAGCACCAAGGCACAAGTGCCAGGATGACCTGAATATCATGTCCATTTTGATATTGCAATTTGTATAAGCATCGAAACATCAACGTTGTGATGACCAGAATACGCCTTGCATACAAACACATCAAGCAGTCAAGAGATCATTCTAAATCCAATGTGAATTACCCATAATGACCCTTTATCGTTCACATCCTTAGGTAAGATTGCATTCACAATAGGAGAAAGAAATCACTCAAAAAGATAATAGTTAGATCAAACTTCCTTGAATTTTTTGGGTATCAATGGTCGAGGTACGCATGGCCATCCAATTTGAGATAGAGGCTCTTACAATCGAACACCATTTCAATCCAAAATTTCCAAAGTTGTTAGATTTTCACATACAAGAAGAAAACAAAGAAAAGATTATGCCCCCAGTCATCACTCTCTAAATCCTATAAAGGACATCATCAAAGAGCTCGAAAGGACATAATATGCAAAAATCTCAATGTGAATCAGTAAGCATACAAGGATATAAAAGCATGTAAAAAGAATAGATTATTTTCAGTTGAGTTTTGATGTTTGATTGTGTTGTTGATGCAAAATCCTTTCTAGAGACAAGACTGGCTGACTGACTCACATGAAGCTTCAAAGGACTCTGACTGGATATGATACGTTTAAGATATACTAGAGACCATAGGATATGACTGTGATTGCCCCCAAGTGTTAAACATTGATAGGATACATACACTTGAGTTGATTGGTGTACAAACTGACTTATTGAGAACAAGAATGCAGAAACAAACCGGGAGATATGTACAAACTAAAGCAAGACTGAAAGCTGGGAAAGACCAAGATTGCATTGATAGATGAAGCATTTTGAAACAAGTGGCACCCGTTTGTCGGGTTTTCACCATCTTAGCAGAGATTTTATTTTTGCTACCAAGGCGCCTGTTTCTAAGTTTTCACCAAGGCACTTTTTTTTTCATAATTTTTTTGTATTTTTCATTTTTTCAATTTTTTTTTGTACTTTTTATTTTTTTTTATTTTTTTGTGAATCATCAAGATGCCTATTGCTAGGTTTTCACCAAGATGTTCATTTTTTCAGGACATTTTTACCATAGACTGAATGCCTTAGGTGTAGAATTTCTTCAGATGGAGAATGTTGATTGGTTCTTGGAGCTATTCTCCTTCAGTCGTTAAGAGTTGATAGGCACCAGAGCCAAAAGTAGTAGTGCTTACAAAGGGATCTAGCCAATTGGGTTCAAACTTCCCCTTGCATTCTCGATGGGATTGATTTTTAGGATTTTCTCTCAAGACTAGATCACCAACCTGAAATTCTCTGTGTTTGACTTTCTTGTTGTAGCCTCTAGACATTCTCTTCTGATATACTCTGAGATGATCATACACTGCTTGTCTGTGCTCATCTAGTAGTTCAAGTTCTTGCAACCTAGGCACTCTGTAGTCATCATCAGTTACTAGACCATGCATTCTGATTTTTAGTGATGGGATTTCGACCTCAATAGGCAATATCGCTTCAGACCCATAAACTAAAGCGAAAGGTGTAGCCCCAGTAGGTGTTCTGATACTTGTTCTGTAGGCCCAGAGAGCTGGATTGATCATGAGATGCCAGTCCCTTCCTATTTTATTAACTATTCGGTGTAAGATTTTCAATAGATTCTTGTTAGAAGCTTCTGCTTGTCCATTCCCTTGAGGATAGTAGATAGAACACCAATGTTGTGTGATCTTGAATTTGGCACATAAATCATCTAGGTCTTTGTTCTTGAATTGGCCACCATTATTTGTGATTATGGAATGAGGTATCCCATATCTACATATGATATAGTTCAATATGAACATAGATATTTGCTTTCCAGTTGCTTGTGTCAAAGGGACTACTTCTACCCATTTTGTAAAATAATCTATAGCTGTGATTATATGGGTATGTCCATTAGAAGAATGAGGATGAATCATCCTGATAAGATCAAATGCCCATTGATGGAAAGGCCATTGCGTTGTAAAGGGGATTAGATCTCTCCCTGGAGCATGAATTAAGTTGCCATGCACTTGGCATTTTTGACAATTCTTAGCAAATTTGATAGACTCTTTCTCCATTTCAGGCCAATAGTACCCAGCCCTAATAAGTTTTTGAGCTACTGTTAAACTATTCGAGTGTGACCCACAAATACCATCATGGACTTCCTCTAATGCACATTGAGACTCTTCCCATTCTAAACATCTAAGTAGTGTACCATCTAGACCTCGTTTGTATAGATCGTGACCAATGATGACATATCGGGAGGCATTTCGGATAAGGTATCTCTTTTCATGGCGGTTGAAAGTATCGGGGATAATTTGGTCTTGGAGATAGGAAAATAGGTTTTTGTATTTGGATGAATCATGACCTACAACAGTGCAAATCATGCGGGTTTCGGGGGAGTCATATGCAGGATAAGATAATGCTTTCACCAGGAACTCATAGCGTAGCTCATGTTCAAGTTGTTGTAATAAAGTAGATAGCATTGCCATTGCATCAGCAGCCTTGTTCTCCATTCTAGGAATTTGCTCAAATGTGATAGATATGAAATACTTCTTTAAATCATCTACCATTCTCTTGTAAGGAATGAGCTTTTCATCTTTAGTTTGGTACACATCATTGACTTGATGAATAACAAGTTGAGAGTCTCCATGAATGTGTAGCTCTGTCACTCTCCACTCAATTGCTAGTTTCATACCATTCAAAAGGGCTTCATATTCTACAATATTGTTTGTGCAAGGAAACTTTAATCTGAATGCTTTTGGGATTGAGTATCCTTGAGGAGTTATGAACAATATGCTTGCTCCAAATCCATTCTATGTATAGGAGCCATCAAAGAATAATTGCCATTCTCTAGAAGAAAGATGCATGATAGAGGAATCTGAAAATTTCATTTGTAGTGGTGTATCATCAAGCATAGGTGCATCTGCTAATTGATCAGCAATAACCTGTCCTTTGATAGCTTTTTGTTCCACATATTTAATGTCAAATTCA
This sequence comes from Chamaecyparis obtusa, assembly GCA_027943335.1. Classification (NCBI taxonomy): domain Eukaryota; kingdom Viridiplantae; phylum Streptophyta; class Pinopsida; order Cupressales; family Cupressaceae; genus Chamaecyparis; species Chamaecyparis obtusa. The sequence goes on from BSBK01003299.1 coordinate 2,913,438, forward strand.
CTTAAGAGCATGACCCATTTAGCTAATCTACCTGTGAGGGCAGCTTTGCTTAGGAGGTACTTGAGCGGGTCAATCTTAGCTACCAATTGTGTGGTATGAGCTAACATGTAATGTCTCAATTTCTGTGATGCAAAGATCACAGCTAGACAAGCTTTCTCAATCATTGAATAGTTCTTCTCGTATGCAACCAATGTTCTACTTATATAGTATATAGCTCTTTCCTTTTTGTTCTCATCGTGTTGTGCTAGCAATGCCCCTAGTGATGTATCTGTTGCAGAGACATATAAGATCAATGGCTTCCCATGAATAGGAGGCATCAAGATAGGAGGATTTGATAGATACTTCTTGATATGATAAAAGTTCTTTTCACATTCTTCATTCCATGCAAAGGTCACACCTTTATGTAATGTTTTTGTAAAAGGTTGTGATATATCTGCTAGCTGTGATATGAATCTTCTGATAGATTGAACTCTTCCTTGCAAGGTCCTCATTTGACTAATATTCTTTGGAGGTTGCATTTCCATTATAGTCTTTACTTTATTTGGATCAACCTCAATTCCCTTCTTTGAAACTATGTATCCTAAGAGCTTTCCAAAAGTGACACCAAAAGCACAGTTCTTAGGATTTAGTCGGAGACTAAACTTTTCCATTCTGTCTAGGATCATGCTTAAGTCCTTTAGATGTTCAGTTTTGATCATAGATTTTGCTAATATGTCATCAACATAATCTTCCATGGTTTGATGCATCGTGTCATGGAAAATAGATGTCATTGCTCTTTGATATGTAGCACCAGCATTTTTAAGTCCAAATGGCATGACATTCAAGGTACCCCATGCACATGTGAAAGCAGTTTTCTCTTGATCCTCTAGAGCAATTTTTATTTGATTATATCCAGAGAAACCATCCATTAAGGAATACATCTTGAAACCCGCAGTCATGTCCACTATCATATCAATGTTAGGTAGTGGAAAATCATCCTTAGGGCACGCTCTATTCACATCTCTAAAGCCTGTGCACACTTTGATTGAACCATCTGGTTTAGAAACAAGTACAATATTGGAGATCCACTCTGCATAGTCAATAAATCGGATGAATCCAGCTTTTAGGAGCTTTTCTAATTCAACTTTTACCAAGAGTGCAACATGAGGATGCATCTTTCTCAATTTTTGCTTGACAGGTTTTATATTAGGAGCTATAGATAAATGGTGCATGATAAGATTAGGATCCAACCCTGGCATATCCAAGTATTTCCATGCAAATTTGATCTTCTTCTCTGTTAGGAATGTAGTAAATTTTTGCTTCTCTTCTTCTGATAATGATTGTGCTACATGTACCAATTGTGATTCCTCTGTTGTACCCAAATTGATGGATTGAGTGGGCTCAATTAGAACTGGAGATCTGTCATGTAAATGACTCGGAAGGACATCAAATATCTCATCCTTAGGTTCCTTAGAGAGGTTTTCACCTTTGGATACGTCTTTTATTTTTACTTTTGTAGGTTATGAGACTGCCACAAAGCAGTTTTCACCCTCAGAACTATTTTTCTTTTTATTCTTATTTTTCTGACTAAGATATTGGATGTCCGACTCGGTCATGCTGACACTCGGTTCGCTGATGGAAGTCCTCATAGGCTCAATTTCATTTAGGTAGCAAGCAAGGGCATAGTCATTCGGGAAGGTATAAATACCATGGCTTAGATTTGTGGAGGTTTGATCAATAAGGTCTGGATATTGGATAGTCCAAGTAGGGAAAGATTGGGAGATAGTGTTTACGGATACGGATATGTCATCATTGGTCCTAACCCGACGCTCGAGTTCAAAGGTGATATTACAACTTAAGATATTCAATTCATGAATAAGCTCAATGTCATCGTGGGAGTCCAATTCAGCCATAGGTGGATCAGACTCGATAGATTCATCATTTTGCTCTAGACTTACGTTGGGTTGAGGTGCATATTGGTGAATAACATCAACATGTTTCTCTGTGATAAGCTCATTTGGTTCTGGAATGATTCCCCATTCATAGTCATTAGATTCATCTTTTGATTCAGGATCTCTAGGAAATCTTAGAACATGAGTAAAGTCAGGGTGAATACCCCAAGAAGGGTTACCCTCAGATTTGGATTTGTATTCATACTCATGGGAATCTGTCTCAGAATAACTACCATCTTCTTCTTCTTGATGGTTTTCGAGATTAGCTAGTTCTAGTGTTGCAACTATCTCTTGATTGATAGTAGGTTCTTGTGTTTCTACCACATTAATTCTTTTGATTGGATCATCTTTATCATCAAGAAGGTCTTTGATCTCCTTAGGCAATTTTTCATAGGGGATGAGTTATGAGCTGTCTGAATCACTATCTGATGGTTCTGTTTCTTCTTTCTTAAGAAGAGGTTCTCCTGGTGCGATCTGCTCTATGACATGAGAACAATTACCTTTGAGGTGATAGGGTTTCTTCTTAAAACCTAGGCCAACAGTATTCTTATTTTCTCTACCAATATGTGGGAGAGGTGCCTCAAGACCTTTTCCTCTGACTCCTAGAGGTCCTTGACCTGGATATCCCATCTTAGCTATCAATTTATTTCCTGGACCGTATGACTTAGAAGGGATTTGTGGTGTTGTAGAGTCGCTAGTTTGAACATTGTGGGATTCAAGTTCATCTTTGTATAGCCATGATAACATAGCTTCATCATCTTCAAACTCTTGCTTGGATACTTGTTCTGCCACAAAATTCTTTTTATATGCTTCAAGAGGTTCCTTAGGTTCGGGCTTGGATTGTTTCAAAGATTGTCCATAAGACTTAGGTGAGACGAGGAGAGATGTCAAAGATAAGACTAGCTCCATAGTATATTCTCCCATACGATTTTCTTTGATATTAACCTCTTTTGCAAGATCTTCCATTTTAGATGTGGATACTTCTTTAGTTGATTCAATGGAAGATTCTCTATTATTAGGCACAAGCTTATCGACACTTTCCTTCAATGTATTACAAGTTGTATTCAGATCTATGGGGATAGTAACCTCTACTCCTTCATAAGAAAACTTCAAACATTGATGGTATGTAGAGGGAATAGCTTTCATTTCATGTATCCACGGTCTCCCGAGGAGGATGTTGTAAGCCAAAGGTAGATCAAGCACTTGACAGATGGTATCTTTGATAACTGGACCTACTCTGATAGGTAAGACAATGGTGCCTTTAGAAGATCTTTCTTGTTTATCATAGGCTTTGATAGTTATTTTCTTTCTAGGATCAATAGCCAATTCTGAAAATCCCAATTGTGTGATCAAGTTATAAGAACAAATGTTTAGGCCAGCGCCCCCATCTATCAACACACATTTGACTCTACAGTTCTAGATCAAGACTTCTATATGCAAAGGCTGATTATGTGGGTGACTCAAGGATTTGTCATCTTCCTCTGAAAAGGAGATATATTGCGGAGATGTAAGATGTCCAACCATAGTCTGGAACCTATCTAAATCAAGGTCATCAGGAACATTGGAACTGAGCAAAGATTTGTCTAGTATGGCTCTGTGAGCTGGATATATTCAAAGCAACTCAAACATGGAGATTTTGGCATTAGTGTGCTGGATTTGTTGAATAATGCTATAAGATGTAGGCCTTGTATCCTTTGGATTGGAAGATTTGGAAGCAGCCTTCTGTTTAGAAGCAAATGAAAGATTGAAGGGCACCTTAGGGACATTTGATGAATCAGGGATTTGTACTTTCAGATGTGCTTGGGCTTGTGATCGAGTAACTACGTTGGTGGATTGACTTTGTCTATCTCTTCTTACATTTGTGATGACATTGTAATGCTCTGAGAGATAGGGTTCAACCATATTGATGACAACATTATTTCCAGGGTAGGCATAGTTGACTTTTGCCCCCATATTAGGCTGAGAAGTTGAAACTCCTTGACCATGTTGCGGAAATAGTTTTGTAAATGTTGTATGATCATTATTGCTCTAAGGATTATCAATTGTGATGTCTCCATTATCGATCAGATCTTGAATGGTGTGTTTCAACTGGAAGCAGTTATTCATTTTGACCTTTACCTCGATGGAAATCACAGAATTCATTTTCTCTCCACCATTTTGGCTTAGGCTCAGAATCAGGTGGTCGGATTGCTGGCAAAGAGATGATGTTATCAGCCAGTAGGGTTTTCATAGCTGATTCTAAAGATTCTCCAAAAGGAGTAAACTTTCATTTATTATCCCATCTTTTGTATTCTAGCTTCTTTTGAGATGGTTCAGATGACTTTTGTTCTGAAGCTTTGATGGCTTGGGAACCAAGAGTTAGATTGTAGGCTGGTGCCTTTGATGGGGCACGGATAGTGTCAAAAACACCATCTGTGACGATGCCTTTATTCTTGTTCCAATTTTTGTTCTTGTCTTTAGAACTGGATCTTGATTTGTACTTGTCTTTTTGAAGTGTGATTTCTCCTTTTTTCACAAGAACTTTTTCAATTTTAATAGCATTGTCCACCATCTTATCAAAAGATGTATGATCTTGCATTTGTAGAGGATAATTGATTTTTGGAACAAGGTTATTGATGAAGATTTCTAGTTTTTCTATTTTTGGAATAGGTCTGGCATATAGAGAGAACTTCTTCTTCCATCTCTTGAGAAATGTTAGGAATGGTTCCCCTGGATATTGCTTGAGATTATAGATATCAATCATGGTGACTGGATGTTGAATATTATAGGAGTATTGCTGATAAAAAAAATTGATCAACTCCTCAAAAGTTTTGATAGTAGAAGGTAGTCTAGAGAACCAGTGGATGGCTGCTCCCCCTAGAGATCGAGGGAAGAGACGCATCAGATAGGTTGGTTCATGCATGAACTCCATTGATTGTGTACATAATTCTCTGACATGATCTTGAGGATTAGAGTGTCCATCGTACTTATCATACTTTGGCATCTCCACTCTTTTTGGAAATGGTGGCATATACAAGTCTTTGTCAAAAGGAAAAGGGCATAGAGCTTCCATGGAGAATTCCTTGGGTTCCTTCTCTTTCTTAAGATTGTTAAGTTCAACTTGCATAGCATGCATCTATTTTGTCATAGTTGTGAGTGGAGTTTCTTCCTCATGCGTAATGATATCTTCAACATTAAAGTTTGGAGGAAGTTTAGCTCCTTGATGAGCTAATTGTTAAAAGTATGCCTCTCTATCTTCTTTCAAGAAATGCTTCATCATTTGTTTGAAGTTATCGTCGTTTTGATATTGAGCAATTTCTTCAGGTGTGGGTTCCTGATCTGCACCATGTTGAGATTGAGTTCTTTTAGAGCCAAAATTTGTCCCTGCTTGAGACATGGTAGGAGTTTGTGGACTCCCTGGAATAGATTGATGTGGGGTTTGTTGGGTACCTCCGTGAGTTGATGGAGGAGGAATGTAACCAGTTTTTAATCGATAGTTGCCAAGACCGTCATCCTCGTAAAGACCAAAATTGATGAGTTGCTCAAGATTTGGACCCCTGGTAGTGGTTATAGGTAAGGTCTGGGATGCTTCTCCAAATTTCTTGTGTGAGGAAGCTCTAGTTTCCACCATTAACTTTGAGTGAAACAAAAGAATAAGATCCAAATAACAGAAGAATGAATTGAATCAAGATGATCAGATGACGCAACCTTGTCAGGGTTTGATTGATTTGAAGATTCGATTAGACGTGGGTGAAGGATACTGTGCCCTAGATGTATGGGTAGATTTCCCAAAAGATAGTGGACAAGATATCACAACACTTAGTCATTTTGATGATTGATTGAAGATTAATAGTTATGACAAGGTTTTGACACAAGATGAAAAGGATTCAAATTGATTAAATAGAAGGTTGAATCGGATTCAAAAGACCACTTTAGGATAATGATAGGATTCTCAATAGCTACTACTCTGTTCCTGACACAGTGATTTGTTCGACAGATTCTGGAAATAGGCTAAAAAAGCTAAATATCTGGCAATTCTGACAATTTTCTGACAACTTTCAAAAATTTCCCAAACAACACTCTGCAAACTCATATGACAGTGGGTATACTATGAAACGGCAATTAAAAACTTGTACGACAGTTGAAAAACTCGCACAATAGTGGGTATGCTATGAAATGACAGTTGAAATGATCATATGACAGTTGCTAGCAAGATTTGACTTTTTGAATTTAACTGGCAGAAAGACTCATACGACACTGGGTTCTCTATCATACGATAGATGGGCAGTAATGAAATGACACTTGATAGAAACTCGTATGACTTTCTGACTTCCTGAGAAGACTTTTGACTCCAGAAAAGAATTTTACTTCAGATTTTGCAAATTTTGAGTTTTCAGATTTGGATTGTTTACAAATTGTACTGTCCAGATTTGAGGATTGTAACAGATTTGTTCATTTTCAGTAACCAGATAGATAAACAAGCATGCAAAATAGCAAGCAAGCGATTTCAAGCATGTCTGAAAACAATGAACAAGGGCAAAAGCAACCTTGCGCATGAACAATCAAGTGACTTATTCATTCTAATCCTCAGAAGCGCTAATTGTGTGTGTTCCAAAATGTTTTGCAATGATGCACATATAACCTAGAAAATAAAAATTTGGCCTCGCTAGGGTTTTTAGTAATGGTTTGACTCTACAACTTTTATGATCCAAAGGGGTGAACTCCAATCCCCGTGCACCAAGGTTTTGACACAGTCTGAGAATTTAATCAATCGAGGTCTGCTAGGGAGCTATGACAGCCCACAATGAAAACACACCCGTGAGGATTTCTCTCACAAGGACATTTATATAGCGGTTGTTACTACCACGTCTGAAATGGCTATTACCGTTTGAGGTTTTGTCAATGTAGTTTTCCCTATGAAGGGATCATTTGCTATGGTTAACCCTCTCTAAAGGTGACTCATAGTATGATACCACAAGAGGACTTGGCTCTAGATCCAAGGTTTTGACACCTCTTCACTTTTAACCCAAACAAAGCAAGAAGATTAATCTGACATGCTAAGACAAAGTTTGTTTCACCAAGGTCTGTGATGTCAACCCCACATGATCTATCAACCTCTCCGGAGAGAGAATGTATCGATCAATAAAAGAGAAGACGCACTAACTGAGTAGAATGTGAAACGCACTAAGTATCCTCCCTACCTACAAGGATTTCATCGTCAAGAAGGATTTCACTAGGAATCCAATCTCTCAAGAATCACAAATAGTGTTTATAGGGTCTAATTACTATGTGAGCACATATATATTTCTAAAAGTAAATCTACCGAAAGTACCCAAAAGCAGAAAGAGAAACACTTAACGCTTAAAGCGAATATGAGGTGAGTCCACAAGGTGGAACAATTAACCCCTCACACAAGCTAAAAATGAGTCCACAACTTAGAAAATAAATGAGTTCTAAAAAGCACAAAAGGGTTGCCTGGTGGAACAATTAACACTTCTATCCTCTAGACCCCTCCCCTTTATGGCGCTGAGATTGCAACCACGGGGTGGAATGAGGGGCCGGCAGATTAGTGAGTCCAATAACCCAAGATAGCAATCTAGATCAATCACAAGTATCTAAGACTGCTTAAATGAATACCTAAGGTGTCACAACTTAGTATCAGTTATGCAAGTGTGTAAAACAAAAGCATGAAAAGAAGCACTCAAGCTAGACACACGAGAGATTTATTTTAAGTCCAAATTGAAATATTATCAGAACAAGTAGAATACCTGAGATCCTCGCGACACGCTTAGTAGATATTTACTTGATTTTTATCTTTGTTAAGCAATCCTGTGCAAGCAAGCAACAAACTCTTCGATAAGAAAACAAGCAAACAAGCAAACAAGATATGCAATGTATCTTCAACTTATGAAAACCCTAGGGTTAGCTCTAAAAATCAATTATTATCAGTAATAATAACCAACAATTAACCCAAATGATAACTCATATCATTCATTGAACCATGTAAAAAAATAAGTGCATACCCATCACAAAATTTTATTTTTTTTGCTGCATTTGACCTAGTCAACAACATATACCCTAGAAAATAAAAATTTGGCCTCGCTAGGGTTTTTAGTAATGGTTTGACTCTGCAACTTTTATGATCCAAAGGGGTGAACTCCAATCCCCGTGCACCAGGGTTTTGACATAGTCCAAGAATTTAATCAATCGAGGTCTGCTAGGGAGATATGATAGCCCATAATGAAAACACACTCGTGAGGATTTCTCTCACAAGGACATTTATATAGCAGTTGTTACTACCATGTCTGAAATGGCTATTACTGCTTGAGGTTCTGTCAACGCAATTTTTCCTGTGAAGGGATCATCCGCTACGGTTAACCCTCTCTAAAGGTGACTCATAGTATGATACCACAAGAGGACTTGGCTCTAGGTCCAAGGTTTTGACGCCTCTTCACTTTTAACCCAAACAAAGCAAGCAGATTAATCTGACACGCTAAGACAAAGTTTATTTCACCAAGGTCTATGATGTCAACCCCACATGATCTATCAACCTCTCCAGAGAGAGAATGTATCGATCAATAAGAGAAGACACACTAACTGAGTAAAATGTGAAATGCACTAAGTATCCTCCCTACCTACAAGGATTTCATCGTCAAGAAGGATTTCACTAGGAATCCAATCTCTCAAGAATCATAAATAGTGTTCATAGGGTCTAATTACTATGTGAGCATAGATATATTTTTGAAAGTAAATCTATCGAAAGTACCCAAAAGCAGAAAGAGGAACACTTAACGCTTAAAGTGAATATGAGGTGAGTCCACAAGGTGGAACAATTAACCCCTCACACAAGCTAAAAATGAGTCCACAACTTAGAAAACAAGTGAGTTCTAAAAAGCACAAAAGGGTTGCCTAGTGGAACAATTAACGCTTCTATCCTCTAGACCCCTCCCCTTTATGGCGCTGAGATTGCAACCACGGGGTGGAACGAGGGGCCGGTGGATTAGAGAGTCCAATAACCCAAGATAGAAATCTATATCAATCACAAATATCTAAGACTGCTTAAATGAATACCTAAGGTGTCACAACCTAGTATCAGTTATGCAAGTGTGTAAAACAAAAGCATGAAAAGAAGCACTCAAGCTAGACACATGAGAGATTTATTTTAAGTCCAAATTGAAATATTATCAGAACAAGTAGAATACCTAAGATCCTTGCAACGTGCTTAGTAGATATTTACTTGATTTTTATCTTTGTTAAGCAATCTCGCACAAGCAAGCAACAAACTCTCCGATAAGAAAATAAGCAAACAAGCAAACAAGATATGCAACGTATCTTCAACTTATGAAAACCCTAGGGTTAGCTCTAAAAATCAATTATTATCAGCAATAATAACCAGCAATTAACCCAAATGACAACTCATATCATTCATTGAACCATGTAAAAAAAAATAAGTGCATACCCATCACAAAATTTTATTTTTTTTGCTGCATTTGACCTAGTCAACAAGATCTAATTTTTTTGATATGATTTTGGCCACAAAAATAGAAATTCAAAATAGAGACCCCTGCTAAAAAATAGAGAGATTTCCAAAAATGTAAAAATTTTAGAAAAATCTCTTCATATGTGCCCTAGAGACCTGTTTTACCAAAACAGACCAATTTTTCTAAATTGACTATTTGAGCTATTATATTGCATCCAAATTTAAAATACAAAGAATGGACCCCCTGTATAATTTAAAGATCTTTCTAAAAATATAAAAATTTCTAAAAAATATGCTGATTTGCATCAGATATTGATTTTTTTAAAAATTTCAAGAAAAAATTATTAAAAATTCAAAATATCTCAAAAAATTTTAAATTTTTTACTATAGCTTCCTTGATATGTTTCCAACCTATAAAAACAATTTCAAAGAAAAAAACCAAACCATTTGAGAGATAAAATTAAATCTTTGAAACTTTAGGGCTTTAGCTCCAAAAAAAAAAAATCAAAACCAGCATGTAAAGGTGGGTTTGAAATAAAATTAAATTTTTGACATGGAGTCCTCTTGCACATAAATCGAGGAAAAAAAGATAGAAATTGATAGAATTAAATTGGAAACCCGTTTCAGGGCCCCATGGTGGGCGCCAGAAATGTGTGAAAATTATACCTGATCTGTAGACACAACACTTCAGTAAAACATTAGAGGTTAGCAAAAATGAAATCGTGCAATGAATTGAAAGCTAAACTAACCAAGTGATTTACTGCCTTCTAATAGGTGCGAGTATGATGTTCTCAGATTGTATCGAGATCAATGACCTTGACGACACCTAAATGAAAGATTTGAATGCAAAACTGATATGAAATATGAATGCAATTAATCTATTTTTTTGGATTTTAGATGCAATAATATGAAATCTATGATATGTAAAAATTGATATGTTATGATATGCTAAATGATCTAACAAATGAAAACTAATATGATATGAAAAAACTATGCAATATTGATCTCACAAAGCTTGGATTCGCAAAGATGATTCTTCAGTCTCCAATTCAGCAACGAGATTATGCAATTCTTGTGGATGATTTGTGAAGAGCTAAAGCCTTAATTTATAGAAATCTAGGGCTTTAGAGGTGCATGGATAAAAGCCATAAATCACTCAAATAACTCAGCTTGATTTTTGAGTTATTTTTAAATAAAGATAATTTAATTCACAAAAATATGCAAATCATGCAAAAATAGCTTTTTAACTCAAATTAAAAGTTTAGATCAACTTTAAAATTCAAAAATGATGTTGAGTTCCAAAAAGTCAATAACTTGCATTGATTTTCTGATTTGGAGTTTAATTGCTCTTTGATTGTGCACATGGATAATTATGAATTAATAAATAAATAAAGTGATTTATTCTCAACTTAACTGATTTTGGAAATAAACCAATTGATTTATGGGTTAATCAATCATTTAATCAAACTTTTATTCAAAAATAATATCATCAAATATGATAACTTGCTTTAATTAATTAAATAAACATTTAATCAATTATTCATAGGATTTTAGATTTATTGTCAAAATTAAATAATAATACTTAGGAATAAATACAATTAAATTTAATTAAATAATTGAGTGGCAGAATTAAATCAATTAATTAAATATTCATCATATTCAATAAATCAACTTTAGGATAATTGTGATTTATCGCCAAATAACCATTAAATTAAAGATAATTAAGATGATTAGGAATATTACTAAGAATATTCTCTGATGTAGAATTTAAGATAATCAATTAGGATTTGATGATGTTCAGATGTGCCTTAGGTTAGGACTTTGATGTCGATTTCATTTGATACGTTGATATAGGAGGTTAATGAACCTATAGCCCATTTTTGGGGTATTACAATGCTCATCAAGCACCTGCTTTCCTAAAATTTTTAAATGACGAGATTTCATCTTTGGACTACAAACTAGACATACAAATTTTCCCTTTGTTTGAAGATCTACAAGATAATGATATAATTGAATTAAATATGTTAATTCTTATATTTAGAATTATCATGTGCAACTTGAATTCACCATAACATACCAGAAAAATGTGTTAGCCTTGGGGCATCATGTATTGTCCATACAAGCATTGCATGGAATTGAAATTTTATGTATCCTATTGGTCTAGAGATGTCATACATAGTGACACCATTCCATAACTCCACCAACTTGTTGATAAGAGGCTCAATATATATGTGCATATCTTTAACTTGGTATTTACCTAGTTGAATGAACAACAACATTACATAATTATTGTGACCATTTTACTGCAAGATTTATAATTACATGCAGATAACTATTAAATGATCAAATGCATGGAACAATCATTTTCAACATAATGTGCTCTCTCTTTATTGACATCCATGGAGGAATGTTATTGTTGATGACAAAAATAACCCAAACAGAGTAAACAGATCTTAGCTCTCCAAATGGATTGACACCGTCCGCTACCACTGAAAGCTTGAGATTTTCAGGTTCTTCGATAAAGTGCGGCCACTTTTCCTCTATGTCCTTAAATGCAGAACCATCTATAGGCATTCAAATAATGTCATCTCGACTCTAATTGTGTGCATGGTAATCCATAAATTATGCCAAGCTACTACACCTGAAAAATCTTTGCAAACATGGTATAATGGGGATGTAACAAAGAACCTTGTGAGGCACCTTTTTTGTTATTTGATCTATTCGATATCTACTCGTATGACATTCATGGTATTTTGTTGCAAATTTATGTTCTTTATGATAAATAATATGATCATTGGGACAAGCATCTATTGCTTGATACTCTATTCCAATATCTTTCATAGTGGCACATAATTCTCGATGTGAGTGAGGGAGAATATTCAATGGTGGTAACAAAAACTCACCTATCAATCTATAAAAAAAAAAAAAAGTTATTAATATTAACAATATTTATGGTACATGTTTCACCCTTTAATTACTATAATGACATATATGACATACCTTAGCATACGTGACATTGTTATGTTGGATAAACCATTCATAACATTCAAGTTCAACAACAACAATACAACAGAGAGAAGAGTTGTTTGGGAGCTTTCGTAAAGGGTCGTGGTTGCCTTCTCAAATAGAGGTAAATCATGGATGACATCAACATCATCCTGATCATCATCATCAGTTGTTCTAGTACCAAATGTGTCATGGATCAATGTATTAGTACTATCATCTTCTAATGTGTTATCTGGCGCATGATTGTCATCTTCCATGGGATCATAATCTTCAGCTTCAATATTTGCACCTACATGATCCTCCACTTCCAAAGCCATATTCTCCATATTCGCACCTCCATGGTCCATATCACGTACTCCCCTGGGGAGGTCGACCTATATAAAAATGATGAACACAAATAAACCATGATAATGATCTCATCATCAAGTGTATTTCACACACACACACACACACACACACACACATATATATTGTTAAATAAATATAATGAAAAATTTACCAATTGATGATAATCAAACCCCCCTTCAATGTGACCATTATCCCTACAATGTCTCTTAGTTGTTTTGATTAGCAATCTTCTAGTGTTTAAGCCCTTACAAATATTGCAGGGACAATAACATTTTCCATCGCCTTTTCTTTTCAAGTTAGACTACAATCTATTGATCGTATCCCCATTACCTTCTTCACTTGGATTGTCCGACATGATCCTTCTTCACTTAGATTATCTATAACCTAATTATATATAGAAATTGAAAATTTAGTTATGAAATGATGTTGTAGTATTGTATACCAAATTGAAACACTTATGTTATTGTAGTCTTCCACCTCAAACTCTTTCCTATTAAGGCAAGAAAGAAAGATATTCAAATAATATAGTAGTTTGTAAATCAAAATAAAATATCATATATATTATACACAAAATATATAAGAAGTGCATCAAATTTGACAAAGCACTACTGGGAGCTAGACCTGGCAACAAATGGACTTGTGATGATTTTTATAATAATACATTTGTTGCAGGGTAAGGTCCCAGTAGTGCTTAGGCAAATCTGCATGGTGAAGGTTGTATATGTTGTATATGTTGTGTGTGTGCACGCGCATAAAAAAGGGGCCTTTATCTTTGATCTTAAAATGATAAATATGCATATCTAACACTTTTTGAGGGTGCAGAGAACAACGAATGGAGACAACTTGAGACCACAAATGGAGGCAAGTTGTTGATTGAGGGTGCAGGGAACAACACCCGTCAGTACTTTTATTGAATTGTAAATTTTAATTTTCAACCATTCTGTGAATATAGAACATGGATGTAATCTTAGAAAATAACAAAATGTAGACACGACAGATTACTTATTTTGTTATTCTACATTACTTACTATTTGAGTGTACATTCCACCTGCAACTTGATCAAGTCTTGTTTGATGCTTCAATTTTGTGTTGACTGTCCTGTAGTACATAGTTTTGTATTTCCCCACTATGTTATTCAAAAAACAATAATAGAATAAAATACTTGTTGAGAAAGATCATCATAGGACTATCAAAAACTCGAGATCCAAAAGTAACTCAACATTATAAGACTCTTACATTCGACCTTCATCTCATGCACTTAATAAATAGGAGATAAAATACATGAAATTGAAAAATTACATTACAAAACAATGAGCTAAAACTACCTACAAAAGTAGTACCCAATTTATATACAAAACATTTAACTAATGAATTGTGTTTTTCTTCTCATCTTCACTACCAAAATAATCACCCCTTTAATCTAACTGCACTATGCAAGTCCAGTTTAGCAACCATGTGCCTGTCATCCTCAATCAAGACTAACAAACACTATAGGCAAATACATTGTCTCAATTGTCTACATTAAAAGAAACTATACTACAAGATTCTATGAATAAGAAAATAAAATTTAAAATTCATTACTTGCAACGTTTCAAGGGACCAGTAGTTCTAAAATTAAATCATCATAACTTTCCCATTACTTAACAATCACACTGGCACAGACTCTCTTCAAACTCACAATACGTTGCATGTGTAGTACAAAACTCATGAGATTCTAAAGAAGGCCTCACTCTTAATCAACCAAATTTTCTTTGTACCACACAAAAAACTATGTGATAACTATGTCTACTACAATCTTAATTGTTTAAGAATTCATCTTATCAGATAAAGTATGTTTAAGAATTGTTGGGACTGGTCCTTTGGCGTGTATTAAACATAATACAATTTTTAGCATATTATTATCACTCTATTTCTTTGTTGTAAACATGTCATTGTTTTAGTTTTGTAAAAAAAATTTGTGTTAAATGCATTTAAAATTATCTTCATTGTCTTTTGATTGTCTAAATGCTTATTTATTTGTCAACCAATTAATACATGCTAGTATATAAAGAAGACAATCAAAAGACAATGAAGATTTTTCTGACTAATAGTCTATAGAATTAGACCTTTATTTGGCTAGGTCAAATCTTCCTTCGTGCTAGCAGTCTACAGAAATAGACCTTTATTTTAAATGCATTAAACACAAAAAAAAATTACAAAACTGAACCAATGGCATGTTTACAACAATTATCATAACTCGCAATCAAAAGTCCAGTGCCCTCTTCCCTCTTCGTGCACGGTGCCCTCTTCGCAACTCACGAAAATTACAAATGAGAGTTTCACTTATTTTGAGTGCCTTTAATTGAATATAAGAAAATAAAATTTAAAATTCATTACTTGCAACTACAACATTAGAGAAAAGTTGAATTTTATGTGGTACAAGGAAGATTTGGTTGATTAAGAGTGAGGCCTTCTTTAGAATCTCATGAGTTTTGTACTACACATGCAACATATTGTGAGTTTGAAGAGAGTATGTGCCATGTGTGATAGAACCTACTTTATCTAATATGGTGCATTGTTAAACAAATTAAGGGTAGAGTAGTTATTACTTAGTTTTTTGGGGGGGACAATGAAGATTTGTCTGACAAATAGCAAGTCTTCTTTAGTATCTCATGAATTTTTACCACATATGCATGAAACAAAGACTGTTTCAAGCCTTTGAGTCCTGGAGACAAGTGTGAATAGGAGTTGTTTTGTTGAGTGAGGTATAATTAGGCCTAGGAGAAGAGCATTTGGGAATGGAAGTATTCACCAATCAAAGGATGGAAGACTGGGATTGAGATGGGTTTAGTAACTCTGAAAATGGTATTTGAAAAGGTAAGTACTTTTCTAGGTTGTTTGGAGACTTTGGGTGTAATTTGCTGATTTTTGTGTGTGTAGGGCTACTAGACAAGCCTAGAAGGGTTGTATAAGAAGAATAGTGTAAGTTGAATAGATCAAAGTGAATGGGGTGTTGAAACATGGTGAATAGACCATGATGAGATGATACTTGATGTTAGGATCAGGTTGAAAAGCCTAGTTGAGGTTTTGACATGGTGGAGGCACTAGGTGCACTAGGTGGCCCAGGATGGAGATGGTTCTAGGAGGAATTGCCAAGAAATGAGGAATTGAACTTGTGTAGCAGGGTTGTGGAGGTGATTAACAAAGTCAAGGAACTCTACTTAATCATTGAGTTGAGGCTAATTCCTTGAGTGGATTCCAAGTTACTTGTTGAATCCTTGAGTTGAGTTGGTCTCCTTAAGGTGATAGTAGAGGGCTCTACATCAAGATGTATGAAACAAAGAAGAAGAAGAATATCAATAAAAGATTAAATTCTCTGCAACTCTAGTAATCCACTATCCCGTGGAACAGTGAATCCATATGTGTGTATGAACATGATCTTGGCTGGGTGATGATATAGGAACATTTCCTTTTGTTATATTTACATGTTCATGAAATCATTATACTATTTTTGTTGTTAATAAAGTCAAGAAATTGATTAGTGTTGGTGACTATGACTGGTAAAGGGGTACAGTCAGAGGATTAAGGGTTGTAAACCTCTATTATGTAAATAATAAACTTTGAATCTTCCTAAAAAAAATTCCAATGTTAAAAAATCCCAATATTTATGAACAAAAATGCAGGTATTAGGGTCATTCTTATAGTTTCATTTTATGTCACTTTTGTGTGAGAGTATTCCTTTTCGATTCCCATTCAATGGCACTTGTGTTTGTGAGAAAAAATGCTTTAATCTTTGAAGATAATGGTTCTTGGTTTTCCTTGCATGAAACTTAGATGAATGTTGCTAACTTGAAATTTGTCTTTGAACATTAAGTGTTTATTATGTATGCCTATACCTCATATAATCCAAAAAAATCTTCAACACGAGGATTTTGGTAACTTAAAGGGCCTTAGTGATAGGCTTTGAGTTGAGAAACTTTGGTGTCTAAAACTACATTGTTTTCAACCAGTCGGTAGATTTTAGTTTGTCTTGATGGTATTCTTCCAAGATTTCACCCATTTTTATCTATAAAATTTTCATTAGCTACAGATTCTTGGGATTATATCCACCTTAAACATGGTAGTAGACTAAGCTTTCCTATTCCTTTTGTTTGGTCTAGAAGAATCTACCTTGGAAGTGAATTGTATATGTTAGATCCTTAAGACATACCTTTGTGTTTAATGCCCTACATATTCCCTGTAAGTGAATTATTTAGATAGATTAGTTCCTCATGATTTATCTTCGTGTTTAAACTTTAAAGTAATTTTTATAGGGTTCTCTCCCAAGGATTAGTTAATGCATATGTATCCTAGTTTGGAGCTGACTTGACATCCTCCATTTCTGCAAGGGCTGCTTAGGATTTTCTCATGTTATCTCTTTTCTTTTTCTTGTGTATGCCAAAGGAATGGAGACAAGGTTAATGATTGATCAAAGATCATATGAAACTATGTAAACCACTTTTAGTAATAAAAAATGTAAATTTCATGTATATTTCCAGTCTCTGTCGCAGGGGTATAGTTAGAGGGTTCATTGAAAAAATGATCCTTTGAATGGTTACTATGAATATGAATGATTTGATATAGCATATTGCTCATTTTACTTGAAGTTTGGAATAGTTTGTGCAAGGGTGAAAGTACTTTTGATCATTTTGGTCGTGACTATTCCTGTACACTGTCAAAAAATGTAACCGTCTAATGATTATATGTAATGTTGAATGGATTAAATTTTGTATTCTTGGTAGAAGTGAATGGAAGGAATAGTGTTCATGTTAGGTTTCATTTATTATTGAATTCAATGGTTTCCAAGATGTGTTGAGGAGTTTTCTCCTTGTTTAATGTTAATTGTTCCTGCACAATCCACTAATACAACAGTGAAATGCTATTTGGAAGGGATGGTTGATAGTGTTCCTTAAGGGAAGGGGGATTGTGAAAGACTTGTTATCATTGTATGTGTATTTCCAATATGTTTGGATGCAGAGCAGACTAGGAGAATGAAGGATCAATCATTGATTGCATGATAACCCAGTTTTGAAGGGTCACTAGTTGAGGGGACAATCAAGGTCTGAATGATTGGGCCATTGGAGGACCCTATTTCTTTGTATTAATTTCTATTCAAATTTGATGCATGGATTTCTTGTGAATTATCAACTGTTATGTATCCTGCAACTGCATCTGTAAATTTGCATATACTTCTCTAGGGTTGTAAGCCACTTAGGGATCAAAATAGAGAAAATAAATCAAAATCATTCTTTGTCCTATTTCCTTTTAACAAAGTCTCAACTATCAATGATACAATACATTTGATGCCCTAAGCTATCAATACAAATGGCGCCTAGCTAGAAGCTCACAGGTTGTCCATTTGATAACCAGAGTCAACATTTAAAAAAAAATGATATCCTTGAGCACAAGCACCAATAACATCAAATAATAGAGTTAAAGCATGGGCTAGGGCACGACACCAGTAGAATGCGGTCATTTCAGTGAGCATCTCAGCAATATACAATGGCATCATTAAACGTGTCAGTAATATCAACAAACATGAATCCAAACATTTCAAAATAGTGAATCAATATCCTTGAGCACAAGCACTAATAACATCAAATAATAGAGATAAAGCACGGGATAGGGCACGACACCAGTAGAATGCGGTCATTTCAGAGAGCATTCATGATCAAATAAAATGTAATGCATTTGAAATTTACGGTTGAATATGATGTCAGAGGCTCAAAAGACATTTCTCGTCAAAGATACCAATCAAAGATGAAGAAATTGCATACCTTCTCTCGCACTCATCTTTCACCCGCTCCTTTTCTCCTGCTCCTTTTCTCTGCAATCGAAATAAAAATGATTTGGGTGTTTCACTTTTTTTTTCATCTATACCCTGAAACTGTCAGAATTCTGATGGTCTATTTAAAATCCATCGAAATACTAACACCATCAGGGCCTATTACAAAAAAAACACCAAATTCATATAAAAAAATTATCCATCAAAAGTTTCTGTCAAAATTTGGCCCCAGTTGTAGTAGTGCGGTAGCATTTATCCACATATTAACCCTGCCAACCACAGTTCCACTTGTGTTAATATCCTCTCCACTGTAGGGTGTCATCTCATCTATGTCCTGCTCATCAGAATCATTATCATCCTCATCCCAAATTTTCTCTCCATGTAATACTTAGAATCCTCTAGTTTGTACTCTGAAATAATGCCTTTGATCAGTACCTACAAGATCCTATATACATCTAGTAGATTAATGGTGGCCTCTACAGTTGGTAAATGAAAGGATGAGGTCTCGCTATTCCACCTCTCAACCAATGTCATCATCATCCCATTATATACACACAACAGAGGCCACTCATGCACATAATCTAAGTCAACTACAACTACCAAAGACTAGTCCTCCTCTGTTATTTGTGCTCATAGCTACATGGTCACTGAGTATTTCTCATGTCACCCGAATGGAGGTATAACATATTGCATCCTCCAACCTTGATTAAGATTATTCAAACTATTCCCACCCATCTCGTCCCACACTTGTCTAGGGAATCATGTCCCCATTCTCACCTACACCCCTCTCCAAAGTATTTTTACATACTTTTTTACCCTATTTTTAGATCTACCCCTAGCCCCTAGCAAAGACATTGGTTCATTAGTACAAGCGCTCATCATATTGCCTTAACCATATCCCTTATGGTGGTGGTAAAGATATCGATCCCCTAATCGACATCTCTACTTACATTGATTCCATTCAGTTCCTACATTGACATCGATCCTAGGATCAAAATCTCCACCCTAACATGTTTTTCCCCAAAAAATAGCATAATAAATGCTAACTATTGAAAGTACAAAGAGAGGATGGGTCACCTATTTTAGGCTCATACTTGAGCAGCCATTGGTAGACCTAAATGCACTCACCAAGCTAATCTTTCTACCTCGCCTCTTCCATCTTCACTCTAGGGCTATGATGTTGAGTTGTGAATATGAAAATGACCTCTTGTAAGGCCCTCCAAGCATACTTATATCTCTGGTAGCTAGGATGGAAACAATAAGAAGGTTTCTTTCTTTTTTTGCATATAAGAATTTCAAGGTGTATCAAATGGATGTTAAGTATGTATTTTAAATGAAAAGATAGAAGAATAAGTCTACGTTGAGAAACTAGATGGTTTTCAATTGTTAGATGGTTTGAATATGGTTTGTAGACTCAATAAGGTTCTATATTGACTCAAGTAAGCTCTAGATCTTGGTATGAAAGATTGGATAGTTATTTGTTACAATAGAACTTTAACAAAGGTACCACGAACAATAGTCTTTACTTCAAAGTTGATGGTCATAAATTATTGATAGTAGTTGTGTATGTTGATGACATAATATTTCATGGAGATGATTATATCTATAAGAATTTTTTTGAGGAAATGCAAAATTAATTTGAGATATCCATAATTGGTGATTTTTCCTTCTTTCTTGATCTATAAGTTACTTAATTGAAATATGGTATTTTCATTTCTTAAAGAAAGTAAATCAAGGAAATTTTTTGGAATGGAAGATTGTAAACTAGTTGGAACTCCCATGGCTATTGTTGACATTTAAAAAAAGATGATGAATTTTGGGGTGTTGATCAAAAGCTTTATAGATCTATGATAGGAGGGTTGTTATACTTAATTTCTTCAAGAATAAATATCATGTATGCGTTTTATTTGGTTTCAAGATATCAAGGTAAACCTAGGAAATATCATGATAATCCAGAAAAGGAATATTTGAATATTTGAAAGAAACTTTAGATTTTGGTTTGTGGTCCAAAAGGGACAATGAGTTCTCTCTAAAAAAATTTACAAATGTTGATTGGACTACATGTTCTATTGACAAAATAACAAGTGGTACATCATTTTTATGGGGAGAAATATTGGTCACTTGGCTGAGTAAGAAATGGTATTCAGTATCATTTATCTACAGCACATCAGTATCTTGTTGCACTCAACTGATGTGCACAAAAAAAACTCTTAGAGATATCAAGGTGGTGTATGATGAGGTAATTCTAATTATATGTGATAACATAAGGGCTATTAATATTTCAAATAATGTGGTGATTCATTCAAGAGATTAAAAAAATCTATTTGGTATCACTTCTTGCAGGAAAATGTTGTAGATAATGAAATTAAACTGGATTATGTGCCAAAAAAATATCAAATTTTAGAAATTTTCACTAAGGCACTATCAAAAGATACTTTTAATTTTCTCTGAAAAATTTTAGGGGTTATTTCCACTCCATCAAATTAGATGCATGCAGATATGCATCTTTTAATGGGGAGACTTATTATCTATCTTTTGTCTCCTAGATTGATACGATTTCTACTCTCAAGGGAAGTAGTGAAGGTGGTAGTTTCTTGGTTGCAAGAAATAGGTTGCAGAGATGAGATTCCCTAATAGGGGGAGTGGTGCAATTAGCATAGATGTTCCCAAAAGGGAGAGAGTTGTTTAGATAATTTATTTGGAGATATTTGGAGCTATTAATGGTGTGTTCTTTGTCCTTAATGTCAACGAGGGAGAGAGATATAGTGCAAAGAAAGAAGAAGAGAGTTGCACAATGTTTCCATCAATGATAAAGGGGGAGATAGTGGTATTTGGCTTTGTGTTGTCATTAATTTCAAACTTGTTGATGTTGATGAGTAAGAGAAAGAGATCAGTTAGTTTTTTTTGTTGGTGTTTCCATCAATGACAAAGAAGGATATTATTAGCAATGTGTGCTCAATTCCATGATTGATATCAACTAGATGTTTTCATTAATTTCAACCTAATGAAGTGATGTGTTTATTGATGTGTGGAAGCTAATAGAGGTTGGTATTGAGTTTTCAAAGGTTGTTATAATGTCTGATGGTGATATCTAGTTAGTACGTAGTATATCCAAAAGGTGACAGTATGAGAAGTTGAAATATGCAAGAAAGAGTATTTGAATTCCTTATGGGAGAATTATCTACATTTATTTACATAATAATTTGGAGGCTTGTGGTTTTGGAGTTAATGAGTATGGTCTATGATTATTGCATTATGATGTTTTTAGGTTTGTAAAAACTTCAGAGGTTGAAGTTGTGTTCGGTTGATTTTTTATAGTAAGGATGGCTATTAGGATTTGTTTGGAGAATGATCTACATTAATGTTTCTAGGTGTGCATTTTGGTGGACATGTTCCTCACTTTTTTGTATTGTTCTAGTTTACATATCTTATGTTGGGGTTCTCTACAAGTGGAAAGAATTTTTTATGTGTTTAGCATCATTTTTGCTGTTAGTCTCTACCTGACTCAATGGATTATGTTGATTTGATAAATGTATTTTTGGTCTGGATATGCATTGGAGGAAGATTTAAGAGGTTGATATGGATCCTACCATTCATTGGTTAGATCTGTATTTGATTTTTGGGTCAACTTCTTAATGTGTTTTAATATTTTGTTAGAAGTTTCATTTGATGCCTCTAATGTAGGATTTTGTGTTGTTTACGCTTTGGTTAATCAATTGAGGGAGGCATTTTATGGTGTATTTGGGTCCCCTTTATCTCCCGAGGTGGACTACATTGAGTGAAATTATTCATGGTGGCAAACTTTGTGGAAATATTACTTATCCTTACTATAATTGACCTAGTTGAGGTTTTTGATTATCAAGATGATGTATATAATAAAGTATTTATTGAGTTGATTATGGATTAAATGTGAAGTAAATGTGATGTGCATGTAAAAGATAATATTTACAAATCAATAATATATTTCAGAGTTGACGAATTTTAAGGCAATGAATGTTTGACATGTTTAGGAGACCCTACATCTTTTCAATTCATTAATTTATGCTTGAAGATAGTGAGTTATTTTGGCAACTTGTACAATCTTGTATCTTTCCATGGGATCATGTATCTGAGTCTTGAAAGTCCTTATTGTTAGAATAACTGAGAGGGGGGTGAATTAGTTATCCAATGTCCCAAAACAAAATGTATAATTCAAAACAATCTCTTCAATTTCTGCTCGTCGGTAAACAATAATAACTCTCACTGTCTATGCTTTTACCGATTACCAGTCTAATTCTAAAATATTTTACCGATCAAATCTAACATGTAACATGTAAAGAATGATAACAAACAAATATCACAATCAACACATAACACAAGAGATTTAACGTGGAAACCCTATAAAGGGAAAAACCACCTGGGACCGGCAACCCAAAATTGTTCACTCTTCTGAAGTGAGGTCAGTTAAGACCCAACCTTGTTAAAGGTTACAAACACACTATCAGGTGTGACCTTGTTAGAGGATTTTAGACTAGAAGTTATCGTCCAACCAACATTCACTATGGGGTTGACAGGATAACAATGTTCATTCTATGAATGATACATCATAAGACTTTCAGAGTCCACTCGGTTAAGAGATTTTGACTGTATACAATGGTTAAATATGTAACAGTAAATGACCTGCCCTAATACAACTTCAATTGCAGATTACAGATCAATATTTAGTCCATACAAATCCTTCTGATCAATAATTCACTTCAGATTCAATACTGTATCAACTTACTGTCCGTCGGTAATTCCTCTCTGTAGCTCGGTAATTATTCTACAGCTCGGTTCTTACTAACTAGTATGATCTAAATACATGAAAACCTTGTTCATGCGATATTCCTGTAGCTTCTTCTTTCTGGCATCTTTCATAAAGAAAATATGTTCTCTTATATAGACGAGTAAATCATTTTCTTCTCCACCATCAGATTTTGCTGCTTAACCTCATTCATAGATTTTACCGCTTCAAAATTTCTCGGTACTTGTGTCAATAACACATTTCAATCTTCTTCGTTAGATCTCCTCTAAATTTTGTCAGTCGTCGATCTATGTAACAAACATTATCTGTTACCTCGATGTTATACTCTTGCCAGCTCATCAATCTTATCGGCTAAGCTAATCATTTAATACATTTTGTTTTGCTCGATTAACAAAGAAATGCATCGGTGAACACTACTCGGTTAATACTGCGATCGGTATACACTACACTCTGTCAGTGTATACTAGAAATGCTTCATTTACCGACAACACTGCTTTGTGTCTTTCAGCTCTATACTTCATTATAGATGAATGCAACATAATAAAGTCAATATCATCAAGTCATAGACTCATCAACAAGTTACTCAATGTGTTCCTTATCCTCATCTGTCATGTACATCTTTCCTCATGTAGATTTCTCTGTTCTTCATCTCTTTCACCTTTCTTCATATGTCTCGGTATAGTAACTTACAAGATAAGTGATGTCAAACTAGTTGACATCAATGACAACATAATACTAATTTAATCATATTACATATCTAATCATCAACTCCTCAGTGATCTTTAATCATAGATTCTTCAATCAGATTCCAAATTAGTTGTAGTCCAACAATCTCTCCCTTTGGCATTGATGGCAACTCAAGTAATATGAAATGTACCATACACATACCAAACATACATTCTACAACTTTGTGAAAAAATGTTGTAAGTTGAATAGACTTAATATGTTTAATCACTACATTACTAAACCAGCATTTAATAATATAGCTTTACCATTCTGCAGTTGTGATCTTTTCAGTTCTCCTATTCCTGCTTCTATTCTCTATAACTAATTTTCAATACTCTGTCTCATTCAAATTATCTCTCCCTTAGATAATTCTTGTCAGTGCTTGTTCCTTTTCATATCTTGTTTATCTTTCCCCTTTTAATTTCATATTTGTATATCTCTCCCTTTGACAGCAATGCCAAAGAAACAAATAAACAAACAATTATGTCTTCCTCTATATCTCTGAATACTGATATTCCAATCGGTTCAAGTTCAAAAACTTAATCACAACCTTGAACATGATTCAAAGTGTGAACTATGTTGCATCAGCATGAATGATCTTCTGATAAAAGTAGGCTGATGCAACAACTAGATCATCTTAGTGGCCGATAGACAAGGGACGGACCCCAAGTCTAGTCCTATTCAAATGTGTCCTTTGGTAGGGGCTTTGTAAAAATATCTACAAGTTGTTCTTTGGATGTAACAAATTATAACTTTACTTGCTTCTCTTGCACTTGTTCTCTTAAGTAATGATACTTAATAGATATATGCTTTGTCTTAGAGTGCATCACAGGATTCTTTGAAATATTAATAGCACTAGTGTTGTCACAGTATATAATCACCAGGTCAGTGATTACCTCATTCATTCCTTCCAACACTTATTTGATATATGCAATGTTTGAACAGTTAGTAGTAGAAGCAACATATTCTGCTTCATCTGTAGACTGAGAAATACAAGCCTGCTTTTTACTTGTCTAGGTTACAAGTCTTTCACCAAAGAAAAATGCTCCTCCGGTGGTGCTTTTTCTATCATCCACATTTCCAGCCCAATCAGCATCAGTGTAAACTTTCAGTTCAAACTTCCCTTCCTTAGGATACCATAATCCATAATTCTTTATTTTCTTCAAGTATCTTAAGATCCTTTTTGTACCTATGATGTGTGATTCTCTAGGATTAGCAAAAAATCTTGCAACAATTCTCACAACATGTGCTATATCTGGTCTACTGTGAACTACATACATTAACTTACCAATTATGGATCGGTAGAGTGTTTGGTTTACCTCAGTAGTTTCATCCTCCTTTGTCAATTTTCATCTAGTAGCCATCGGTGTTCCTACAGGTTTAGCATCTTCCATGCCAAATGTCTTCAGTACTTCCTTTATGTACTTAGATTGTGTGATGAATATTCCATCACTCTGTTGAATCACTTGTAATCCAAGAAAGAACTTAATCTCTCCGAACATAGACATTTCAAATTTCTTTTGCATTTCATCAGCAAATGCCTTTCATACAAGATCTGAGCCTCCAAAAATAATGTCATCAACAAATATTTTAGCAATGATAATAGTGTCATCAGTATCACCTTTCACATATAGATTGTTGTTTTCACTTGTTCTAACAAATTGAATACTTAACAAGTAAGTATGCAGTCTTTCATACCATGTTGTTGGTGCTTGCTTCAAACCATATAAAAGCTTTATGTAATCTACATACCATGTCTTTATTGTCAGGATCAACAAATCCTTCAAGTTGTTCAATGTAGACCTCTTCTTCAAGTATACCATTCAAAAATGTTGACTTCGCATCCATTTGATAGACTTTGAATTTCTTATGTGCAACATATGCAAGTAGCATTCTAACTCCTAATCTAGCAACAGGTGCAAATATTTCACCATAGTCAATGTCTTCTTCCTATGCATATCCCTTGCATACCAATCTAGCTTTATTTCTTGTGACTTCAACATTTTCATTCAATTTATTCCTGTATATCCACTTAGTACCGATAACATTCTTATCTTTTGGTTGGGGTACTAAGGACCAAGTTGTGTTCTTCTCTATTTGCTCTATTTCCTCCTTCATTGTATTAACCCATTCTTCATTCTCTAATGCAACTTTCACAGTTTTAGGTTTAAATTCACAAATTAGACATGTACCTTGTCTTGTTTTGCTTCTAGTTTGCATTCCAGCATGTCTGTCTCCAATGATTTGTGTCTCGGGATGATGTCTTCTGACAAAACTAGCCAAAACTTGATTTCTCCTTTCTTGTTCATCCTGTTCAGGGTCATTTTCTTGCTCGGTAGCTCCATGTTGTTCCTTGGTTTGTGTTGCCTGTTGTCCTACATTGTTTCCCTATTGACCAGTTTTCATAGTCTGCGGTGTCGATAGATACTTTGGATGTTCAATATAAGTGAATCTACCATAGTCTTCCAGTTCCTTTGTACTTTCCTCTATGTACTTGTCATCAAACTCATCAACATGAACATTAGTACTTTCAACTATCTTATTTGTAGCCTTATTCAAACATTTATATGCTTTACTTGTAGTGGAATATCCCAGAAATATTCCCTCATCTCCTTTAGAATCAAATTTTCCATTTCTCTCATCTTTCAAAATAAAGCATTTACTTCCAAAAATTTTGAAATAACTTACAGTAGGTTTGTGTCCAAACCATAGTTCATAAGGTGTTCCGTTGGAGTCCTTCAGTTGTACTCAATTAAGAACATACACAGCTGTACTGACAGCTTCCCTCCAATATTTATGAGCAACATTCTTCTATATCATCAATGTTCTAGCACAGTCAATTATAGACTTGTTTCTCCTTTTAGCAATGTCATTTTGCTAAGGTGTCCTCGATGCAGATACCTGCCTTTTGATTCCATGCTCATTACAAAAATTAGTAAATTCATCAGAGATAAATTCACCTCCTCTATCAGATCTTAAACATTTTATTTCTTTTCTGGTTTCTTTCTCTACCTTAGCTTTATACCACTTAAACATTTTGAAAGCTTCAGATTTCTCTTTCAAGAACATAACAGTTATCAGTCTAGTATAATCATCAAAAAAAAGAATAAAATATCTATCACCAGAATAGCTCTGAGTTCTCATAGGACCACATAGGTTGGTATGACCCAACTCAAGTATCTTCTTTGTTGAATAGTCTTTTCTTTTAAAACTAGACTTAGTCATCTTACCTTTCTGACATTCATGGCACATGGCATGATCAAGTTTTGTCAAGTTAGGCAATCCTCTAACTCTTCTCTTTCTACTAATCTTGATCATGTTGTCAAAGTTCACATGGCATAACCTTTTGTGCCACAACCAAGCATGTTCATCCTTTATTAACAAACAAGAAGACTGATCCATATCAAGATATAATAGATTACCTCTGGATTGTGTACCAGTTCTGACAAGTCTTCCTCCATTTTTTCCTTTTTCATCTCAGTTGTCTCTATTGTAGTTTCGATAGCCTCTGTTGACTCTTTGTCCATAGCTTCCTTCAGATCGGTCTTTGGATCTATCATCATCTTTCTTCTGAGGACATCTAGCAGTGATGTGACCAACTTCTTTACAATTAAAGCATGCTAAAGGTAGCTTACCTCTATACCTTCCTTTTCCTTTGGGCAATATTTTGGCCATAAGTGCTTCAAGCTCATCAAATTCATCATCAGTATTGTCATCACTATCACATTTCTTACTATTCTTGCTAGACTTTCCAATCTTCAAAGAAGACATGAAAGTGGATTCAACAGAAGGAACAACACTATTATCAAAATTGTTTAATTCAAAGGTTGTAAGTTTACCAATCAGAGTGTCAAGAGTAAGGTTGGATGTAGCTCTTGTTTCATGAATTGCAAAAATCCTAATTGCATAAACCGGTAGCAAAGTTCTGAGAATCTTGCTTATCACTGTTTCATCATCAATCACTCCATCAGATGCTCTAATAGCATGTACTACCTCTTTGAGTCTATTTGAATATTGGACAATGTTCTCACCTTCTTTAATTCTCATATCATCAAATCTACCTCTCAGACTTTCAGCTCAGGCTCTTTTGACATTCAGATCTCCACTATATATTTGTGCTAATTTATCCCACATTCCTTTGGCAGTTGGGCATGTCTTGATATCTTCAAATTCAGCGTCGGTACAGGCAGCAGCAAGTTCCATCATAGTAACATTTTGTTCATGCTTGTCCTTCAGTTGATCAATAGTTAAGGGACCAGTGGGTAGTTGCATGTAGCCATTCTCCATCAGCTCTAGTGCAGAGTTCCCAATTCCAGATATGTGCAGCTTCATTTTGCTTTTCCATACTGTGAAGTTCTCTTTGTTCAATTTCAGTATTCCCTCTTATACATATTGAGACCTTTATGCTTAAGTCCTTAAAACTTTGTTCCAAGCAACCAAAGCTCTGATACCAATTGTTAGAATAACTGAGAGAGGGGTGAATTAGTTATCCAGTGTCCCAAAACAAAATGTATAATTCAAAATAATTTTTTCAATTTATGCTCGTCGATAAACAATAATAACTCTTACTGTCTATGCTTTTACCGATTACCAGTCTAATGCTAAAATAGTTTACCGATCAAATCTAACATGTAACATGTAAAGAATGATAACAAACAAATATCACAATCAACACATAACACAAGAGATTTAATGTGGAAACCATGTAAAGGGAAAAACCACCTGGGACCGGCAACCCAAAATTGTTCACTCTTCTAAAGTGAGGTCGGTTAAGACCTAACCCTATTAAAGGTTACAAACACACTATCAGGTGTGACCTTGTTAGAGGATTTTAGACTAGAAGTTATCATCCAACCAGCATTCACTATGGGGTTGACAGGATAACAATGTTCATTCTATGAATGATACATCATAAGACTTTCAGAGTCCACTCGGTTAAGAGATTTTGACTATATACAATGGTTAAATATGTAATAGTAAATGACCTGCCCTAATACAACTTCAATTGTAGATTACAGATCAATATTTAGTCTGTACAAATCCTTCTGATCAATAATTCACTTTAGATTCAATATTGTATCAACTTACTGTCCATCGATAATTCCTCTCTGTAGCTCAGTAATTGTTCTGCAGCTCGGTTCTTACTAACCAGTATGATATGAATACATGAAAACCTTGTTCATGCGATATTCCCGTGGCTTCTTCTTCTTTCCAGCATCTTTCATAAAGAAAATATGTTCTCTTATATAGACGAGTAAATCATTTTCTTCTCCACCATCAGATTTTGCCACTTAACCTCATTCATAGATTTTGTCGCTTCAAACTTTCTCAATACTTGTGTCAATAACACGTTTCAATCTTTTCCATTAGATCTCCTCTGAATTTTGTCAGTCATCGATCTATGTAATAAACATTATTTGTTACCTCGATGTTATACTCTTGCCAGCTCATCAATCTTATCAGCTAAGCTAATCATTTAATACATTTTGTTCTGCTCGGTTAACAAAGAAATGCGTTGGTGAACACTGCTTAGTTAATACTGCGATCGGTATACACTACACTCTGTCGGTGTATACTAGAAATGTTTCATTTACCAACAACACTGCTTTGTGTCTTTCAACTCTATACTTCATTATAGATGAATGCAACATAATAAAGTCAATATCATCAAGTCGTAGACTCATCAAGTTACTCAATGGGTTCCTTATCCTCATCTGTCATGTACATCTTTCCTCATGTAGATTTCTTTGTTCTTCATCTCTTTCACCTTTCTTCAGATGTCTCGGTATAGTAACTTACAAGATAAGTGTTGTCAAACTAGTTGACATCAATGACAAAATAATACTGATTTAATCATATTACATATCTAATCATCAACTCCTCAGTGATCTTTAATCACAGATTCTTCAATCAGATTCCAAATCAGTTGTAGTCCAACACTTTTATCTTTCTCTAAGGTAGTTTGCCTTAAAATATTGTATTCAACTTATTCATCGTGTGACTGTGATTCTCACTGTGGTTTTTCCCACATTAGATTTTCCACATAAAACATACGGTGCTCATTTGTATGTGTGTTCATTGCAATATATTTCATTGATGATTAGTTGGATAAAGATAACTAATTAGTATTTTGAAGACCAAAAAAAGTCTAATTTTTTCTTCAAAAATGATTCACCCCCCCTCCCCCCCCCAATCTTGTTGGGTGTTCAACATATAGAAATTTATGAAAAGGATTAAAAGAGAAGAGAACAATTAAAGAAAGTATATCAGGAAAGTGTACATACACAAAATAATACAAGTCCAACTATTACAATTATGAAAGAAGATACCAAAAATGAACTCAAAACTAAAAATCTTTGTTTTACATGTAAGGAACATTAGGGAGTCAAGTCATAGATGTGGGAGCAATGAAAAAGAAAAATAAGAACATATAAAAGAGATGGTGGTGTGTGCTATAATTGTGTCACTCTTCTATGAATCATTACATTCACGAACACTCAAGAATTAGGTCTCAAAAATTGATCCATAGCTCCCTAGGCATGGAGTGCAAGGGTTTTTAAGAATGCTCTCAGCTAGAGCTATTAAGCCAATAACCTTGCTAGTAAACCATGCAATGGGAGATTCAAATGAAGACAAGGGCAAGAATGCCAATATCCTCAAGAATCAAATGAAATGCAATGCAATGCTATGTTAGAAATGGAAATGCAAGCTAAGCTATGAAAATGAAAGATGCAAGTATTACAAAGCCTCCTAGTTAAGCTAGATGAATTAATCTAAAGCATAAAAGAAATCTAAGCTAAGAATGCCATGATAATGCAAGAAGTGAAACTATGATAATATGTAGATGCAAAAGCCAAGAATGCTCCAAATCTTCAAAAGCTCCAAGATGACCTAGAAAACCTGCAGCATAACATTAGCATAAAAAGTTGAGGATCCAGAATGAAGAAGAGAGCTCTCCTTTTTAAAAAAATGAGGAGGAATGGATTATGGAGATTAAGAGGCAAAAGATTTAATCAACGGTGGAGCTTAAAAGAGGAGCAATCCATGTGCACAAGTATCCTCAAATGAGAAAATAGGAGTTGACTTTTGTGTCCATATGAGACAAAAAGTGTTTTTTCCCTTTTTATAAAATAAGAATAATGCTTTATTTGTGCAACTTAGGATAAGAGGAAAAGTGGGGGTTTTTTATTTATTAAAAGGGGAGGAAATATTCCTTTTAAATAAATAAAGACTTAGGATAAGATGGTTAGCCCATAGAAAATAATCGAATAAATGATAGAGCTAGGATTTGATCAAGAGCAAGTAATTGATGATTTAGCAAAAGGGGCTAATAGTCTAGATGACCATTTTTAGGTGTATACAGGTGGAACTAGGAAAGGTGATGGATATATCATTTAAAGTTCAATATAATGAGGAAGAATCAAAATTAGAGCTTGAATCTTTTCATGAGTATAAAATGGAAGCAAAAAAATCCACTAAGAAAGGACAAAAGGAACCTAAAAAGTATGATGAAGATAAAATTTATTTGATGATAGAAAATGTTTTATTGAATCCTAATGATTGCATATGTCAATGAAATAATAATGAATATAAAGAGGAAGATACATCACTTTCTATTTGCAAAGAACATAAGTCAAAGTAATATGCACCAATATCTTCCAAAACTCCAAATGGTGAGATTTTTTATTTACATAATAGCTTTGCACATGGGTGTGATTCCATGAAGGATGATGTGGTTGAATATTATGTAAGCGTTGCTACAATTATAAAATCCAAGGGGGGTAAGCATTTTTATTGCTTCTATGGTTACATCTCAACAAATAACGATGATATTAGAAGAAAGTATTTATTTCATTATTTTGATATGGTGTCATTAAAAAAAAAATTATAATGAGAAATATTCTAAGAATGATAAAAATATGAAGGGTTCCAAATATAAAAGGGTTACTTTCTCTCAATTAAAGACTTCCTTATGAAATATAATGTGGGATCCTAGAACTATAGATAAAACCAAGATACCGATGTTAAGGAGATATTTATTTTCCTCTATACATTCAGAGGTCGACTTGGCAATTAATTTTTAGAATAACATGATGAATGGATATGCAATTGAAGGAGCTATCTTGACTTGTTCAGATGGATGTGTTGATGACATCCCAAAAAGGTATCTTATGGAAAGAGAATATAAGCATGTTGATTGTAGTCTCGGAGTAGCACAATGGAAACATGGTGGAGTATCTACAATTATCAATTCCACAAAGAAGAATGTATTCATAGTGGGAAGCCCAAGATAGAAGAATGGATTCATAGAGGGAAGCCCAAGGTATGGAAGCAATGCTCAATTTTCACATTTTTGTCTTCCTTTTATGCCAATACTAAGTTATTGTCACCAAAGGGAGCATATGAAAAATGAGATTAGATTAAGAGCTACAATTTACAAAATTGGAAATTTGGAATCCTTGTTTCAAATTCAAGATTATTTTTGCATGGTACAAAAAGGATATAGGATTTTATGTCTTTATTGAATTTTTTAACTCTTGCATGGAAATAGAAATTAAAATCAGCAATGTTATTTTGTACACTATAATGAAGTTGAAAGAGTCCAATATTTCCAATTTATGAATTACTCCTTGGAATTTAATCCCATGGTCGAAGATATAATATGGTTCTTACCATACTCTGTGGTTCAAGAGAAGAATTCATAGATGAGATAGTTATTCAATAAAGGGGAGCATGCAAATATTTATTGCTTCCAATAATAAACCTAGGCTTATCTTTTATAAATGGAAGCCCTCAAATCAGCATGGTATGGTACTTTCAGGATCAAGCCTCATACATGGTTTATTCCATTGGACATATGGAAGGGTTTACAAGAAGGATAAAATTTTAAAAGATTGCTTCATTATTCCTAGCATCAAGAAGTTATCATACTCAAATCATATCAATGGTATTGTATATGGTTATGTTTTCATGTTAGCTAATGCAAACAAACACAAAACAAACATTAAACCAACTAAATATAATCATACCTCCAATTGAGTGGAATGGAGGCACCCTACTCCATTAATTTTCTCATTTCATGCATAAATGTGGATGATACTCTCCAAAACACAAGAATATTTTTCCCCAAATGATTCTTAAATGATATGTCGATTAACAATGAGATTAAGATGAGAGCTATATGAAAAACTAGTTTCAAACTAATGGATTTCTATATGAAACTATATTAAACATGCAATGAGATGTCAAGCTAAATGAAAATTATGATGACAATAAGAAAGTGATAAAATCTATAAAAATAATTTGGCATGATAACACTACAATGATGGACTAGATAAAATGCACAAGGAGAGGCTCCTATTTATAGGAATTGGAGGAAAATGGATGATTGAGATTCAAGTTTGAAATGAGGGCTAGGATTAGTTAAGATTGATGAGGTGGAGGACATGTAGGCAAGGGTAGTTGGCCATGTAAGAGGGATAATTTGCTCACACATGTGTCAGAAACCTTTAAAGAGATGGGAAATAAATGCCAAGTGAGAGATAATATAAGAATAGGGTGGCTCAAGGAGGCTATGGGGGACAAATCTGTAAGAGGTGGATAGCTATTTATGGAAGGTTGATGGTTTCAAATTTGATAATGTTCTCACACATGTGTGACACAAATCAAAAATTGGGGGAAATGCTAATAAGAGTAGAAATTAAGAAATCGGCTTAATTAATCAAGGATTAATTATTTAATTAGTAGGCTTTAGGGTGTCATGATAGATTTTGGGCTAGGCTATTTAAGATAGGGTTAAGTTTAATTAATTCAAAATTAATTAAACTATGGTATTAGGAAGAAGGGATGAATTATTCAAATAAATAAATTATGTAGCAAAGTAGTTACATTGTATTTTTAAAATATATCATCCCACCCCCCTATCGTACATATCCCTTACAAACCTCATCATATTTTGAGTCAACATAAAAACCCCCCATCCCTCCACATCAACCATGTTATACATATGTAGTGCACCCTCGACTGTGAATAGTCGGCATTGATATTACAAGCAGAGCAATATGGAAAAATAATTCCATGTGTATTCATTCACATTCAATTTTTGTAGCTACTCGATGGGTTACTATCAAAAACACACAAAACCACCCAAAATGGTCACAGCATCACCTCCAATTTCTACACCCAGCACTTTAATGGCTTGGGATCCATAACAGTCCTTCCTGCATCAATTTTCTTTTGATTTGAGTATATCTTCCTTTGCAGCCACTCTCTAGGTTCCCACGTGTGGTCTCCCCTTTCATCCTTTCTTTGGCTTGGCTCCAGGCTATCCTCACTTCAGCACCTATCCACACCCCTGCCTCTTCTTCGCCTCCTGTGGGGTTCCTTGGTCCTGGTCCCCCACATTGTGGTATAGGACTCTCCAATAGTCCTCCTATTTGAATTTGAGTTTGGTGACATCAAATTCCACTCAGCTTTTCCCCAAGTTAATGACTTTTTTCCAATCCTATGTATAATCACACAGAACCCTCCACATTTTTTGGGCATGCTCCCTTCTACCTTCTCGATTGGAGCCATCCTTGTATAGGATAAAAGGATGTAGATGTAATGGGTAGCCTGGAATCCATCACCAATCACCCATCATTGTATAGAAGTATTTCCCTGGTTCCTCTATGTGTAGGAAATTTTTAATCCACACCCTCCACTCGGCTCATACACATCTAGTTAACACTCGGTACACCTCTGGCTTTGCATTGAAATTTTTCCCAATTGCATAGAAGAGAAATGAAATGTCATTGTTGGCTCTCAGTTTTTATTCTACCAATACAAAATCATATCCCAAAATCCCTCGCACCATAATAAATAACCATAGGTCATCCATAGTAAAAACATGTTTGAGCCTCTCCACCAAGACCTCACCCCAGAAAAGCATTTATTGTTTTGGTGATCATAGGCTAAAATTGGATTTCATGATTACAGACCACCTCTTTCCTTCCCTCTTCTTTGATTGAAAGCAATGATGAGTGCAATTTGAAATTGAAATCATCTGCATGCCATTTGTATACCATCTTTTTCCTCAGATGGCTAGCTAATTTACTTTGCATGTGTGTTATGATGTATCGACATCCCTCAACATTTACTACTGCATTAAATACCTATCCTTTCATATGCCTTGTCAAATTTATTATCCATCGTCAAGAAATCTCACCCCAACCTTGGATAACCAATAATCCCATTTTTGGGTTCCATCTCCAAAGATTTTATCCACCATTCCTTTGGTGCCACATCTCCATGGCATTACTTACCTTTCATGCTCTTCTCTGGGGATTCCTCTTGTTGGTGCCCAAAAATGATGGATTTGCTTTTGGCCAACTGACAGGTATAATGATACCTCTGCAATTCTAGCTTAATCAAGCCAAGGCTGGTAGGCCTAAATTCTCTTTTGAACTATCAAATTCTCTGTGTTGCTCTTGCATACATGAAACAAAGCTCCTCCAAAGGTGGTGAATGATCCTTTGAGGAAATCACAAATCTCCTAATAATCTCTACTCTATAAATCTTGACTAAAGTGGATTAAACTAAGGACTCAAAAGTAATGTTTTTGAAATAATGATTATATAATCTATAAACAACAAAGTATGAACCAAATGAAAATTTTCAAATAATAGTTAGATCAGTACCTTCTAAATACTTGGGCTATAGAGTCATAAAATTTTCAATCTTACGTACGATCAGAGACGGTTTTAAAAACTTGCTTTAATAATACAAGACCATCACTTCACAGGCTTCCACTTGACTTATAATTCAAATCGATCTATATAGCTAATCTTATCGAATTTAACTCAAATTAAGAGACCGATAAAAACAAGAGAAGATACACAGATCTTTCAATTGATTTTTAAACTATATAAATTAATTTTGAATTATGATACTCAAGGAATTTGAATTATGATACTCAGGGAATTTAACACAATGAAACACTCTATAAAATAGAATATATGAAAGACTAATTGAAAACATATAACTTATAACCACAAATAAAAAAGAAGAGCACTTATCTTTATTAATGTTGAAAAAATAGTACATTAGAGTTCATATTGCAGTTGTGATCAAATTCTATTATATGAAAATCTTATCTTGTATTGTCTTCTCTCCTTACATTTTACATTATGTATATATATATGTGTTTGAGTGGCTTTCGCACCTCTTTAGGGTGAAAAGACACAACCTTATTACAAATTATTTTGAAAAAATAATAAACTAACTAAAAAATAACTACCTAACTTTCGGATTTGGGTTTGGTCAAAAAACCAAAACACCTCATGGAAAGCTAATATTTTTACTAGAAATAGGAAATTTGATTTTATAAACTGGGTCTTTTTTAGATTTTTAAAATTCGACCATATTCAACCTCTGTTGGCATCATCTTTGCAACAAGTCAAAATTCTAGCATTTTCTGAAGGCTTTGATCATAGAATTTTGATTGTTCTTGTCATAGAGATTCCTTCCTTAATCTCTCAACTTTTTAATTGAAAATTAATATAATTTTTTCATCCCACTTCATGTACTCCATCATTAATTATTTTTCGTGGAGTTTAAGAGGCCATTTTTTAGGGTTTTATCACTATATATGACTCCAAACTTTGCCCAAAATTTAGAGCTCCAACAAGCTCTTTTTGGGGACGTATGCTCCATATGAGCATAGCAAAATCTAGTTATCTCTGGTAGAAGTAGACCAAGTAGGAAGTCCATTAGGCTATAAAGTTACTGCATATTTCAATAATCAAATCAAATCTCCTTCGGTGGCCTCGGGCCACCAAAACATAGAGTCAACATTTTCCCCTATCAAACACTTGATTCTGATCATGTAACAACTCCCTCCTTGCTGCATTGGGTGCATCTTCTTTATGGACAATTCTCATTGTTTCATTGATGTGGTCCTTGGTATTTGACCTTTGTTTTTGTCTTTGAGGAACCATTAAGTGCATCATGATTTTTGCTAAATGAAGGATCTCTATGCATTAGACCAGATGTATCAAAACAAAATTTCATTACTTGTACAACTTCTTGTTCATAATTTTCTTTCTCTTTATACTCCATATGGTGTTTCTCATCATAAAATGGTTTTGAAGATAACTCATATTTAGGAGACATTACTGAAGTTTTATCAAGAATTTGATTAGATAGGATATTTGGAAAACTTTCAGCACTATTCCTCAACACATTCTCCTCATTATGCCTAGTTGATACCATCTTATCTTCACATGTTTGATACAACTTTTGTTCATAGGATGAACTGAAATATGTCTCACCTCTTGAATACACTTCCCCACAAATATTTTGAGTTTCATCATCCTCAAAATCATCATTAGGCATGTTATCTTCATCATGATGTCGATGGATTTGATTGCATAAAAGATCTTCCTCAAACAATGGATTCATGAACATAGAGAACTTGGACGCATCTTCCTTTGTATCCTCTTCAAACAATGGGTTCAAGGTCATAAAGAATTCAGGCATACATCGATGAGATCTTTCATTTGGATCATCAAGTGATTCATCAACAAGACTAATATCTTCATTAACATTATTTCTTGAAAGTTTCGCATGTTAATGTAGTTCTATTTCATCTCCACAATTTGATCCTTGGGAATTATCATCTCCTTCATCTAGTACCCCCTGAATATGTGTTGATTTGTCAACTTGTTTACCATGATGGTTTGAGAAAAAATTTGGGTTGTTCCTCTCAATATGTTTATGATATTCTATGTCTAACAAGGCTGAAATATCTTCCTCGCTAAGAGAATCCTCTTCCTCATTTTTATATTCACCGATGCTTGATGTCATACAAGTATCATCATGGGCGGTTTCTTCTCCAAATTGGTCCAAAATTTCTTCTATATTTGGATGTGAAATATCATTTTTATGTTTCACATTGCATTCATTATATTCTTTTACTTTTTGAAAAAGGATCTTCAAATCAGGGTCATCTAAAGAGATCCCAAAATCATCAAGCCTTCTTAGAAATTCCCTGCTTGAAGGTGTGATATCTGAAGGTATCTTTAGATAGAAACCCATCATCCTTATGAACAAAAAGGTTGTGGACTCACCCTCTTGTCTTTCCAAATTGATAAATTCATCCAAAGGGGATATATAAGATTCTTCCTCCATATAGCTTTCTTCTTGTTCATAACATCTTATATCCATTTCCACACACATCTCATCTTGGATGAAATCTTCTTCCATCTGATTCAGAATTTCTTCTTCATTAGAATCTAGGGCCTCATCTCTTGTATGTTTCATGTTGTATTCATTATCTTCTGCCTTTATTTTATCATATATATACTTTAGAAAACTACATGCCCAAGAATCGTGAGAAATCCCTAATTCATGTATTTTATTGCATATTTCATGAGATGAAGGTTTGACCTTTGAAGGTATCTCCTGATAAACATCACACATCCTCATGAACAACTGTATTGTAGATTCACCTCCATACCTTTCCAAATTGAAAAAGGCATCAAGTGGAGACATGCTAAGATCCTCCTCCATGCTGCAGCTTTGGTCTTCACACTATTCATAACACATGTTATCTTCATCTCTTGCATCATGGAATTCATATAGAAACCATTTTTCAAATTCTTTCCAAGATGAAATACTTTATGTAGGTAATGATTCATATGCCTCTCTTGCATTATCTTTTAATGTCCTGACAAATATTTTCATTGCCTGATCTTCTGCACAAATCTCATAGTTCTCTATAAATGCATAAAATGCATCCAAATGTTCAACTACTAATTCATCTCATTCTCCATGGAACTTTGGTACAAGATGTGAAAACTTAGGGAGCAACTTAAAAGGAATACAATGGAATCCCCTGAGATCCAATGACCTGATACCATCTGGAATAAATAGTTTTCTTTGAAATGGTTGTTTATTCTGATACATTCTGAATATCTAAATCGGTAATAACTTGTTTCTTTATACATTAGGTTCTTGTCAATAGAGTCACCACCTCTTTCAAAGAGGAAAACATTACGTATCTCCTTCTTGGTCTTCTTCCTTAGTAGATTCACTGATTGAAATGCTTTATTGAATAGAGTCACCACCTCATTCGAGGAATGTCTTACTTTTGGATTATTTCTTCTAGTAGAGTGTGCTTCCAAAAAATTAATATAACTACTTTATGATTCTGATCTGTGAAATCTAAAATTCTAGGTAACTTCACAATATATATTGTGAGCAACTCTCCCCAGTAGAGTTGCCAATTTGTTGGTGCCCAAAAATGATGGATTTGTTTTTGGCCAACTGACAGGTATAATGATACATCTGCAATTCTAGCTTAATCAAGCCAAGGCTGGTAGGCCTAAATTCTCTTTTGAACTATCAAATTCTCTGTGTTGCTCAACTACATACACGAAACAAAGTTCCTCCAAAGG
This sequence comes from Chamaecyparis obtusa, assembly GCA_027943335.1. NCBI lineage: Eukaryota > Viridiplantae > Streptophyta > Pinopsida > Cupressales > Cupressaceae > Chamaecyparis > Chamaecyparis obtusa. The sequence continues at coordinate 2,952,931 of BSBK01003299.1, forward strand.
TGGTGAATGATCCTTTGAGGAAGTCACAAATCTCCCAATAATCTCTACTCTATAAATCTTGACTAAAGTGGATTAAACTAAGGACTCAAAAGTAATGTTTTTGAAATAATGATTATATAATCTACAAACCACAAAGTATGAACCAAATGAAAATTTCCAAATAATAGTTAGATCAATGGCTTCTAAATACTTGGGCTATAGAGTCATAAAAGTTTCAATCCTACATACGATCAAAGATGGTTTTAAAAACTTGCTTTAATAAGACAAGGCCATCACTTCATAGGCTTCCACTTGACTTATAATTCAAATCAATCTATATATCTAATCTTATCGAATTTAACTCAAATTAAGAGACCGATAAAAATAAGAGAAGATACACAAATCTTTCAATTGATTTTTAAACTATATAAATTAATTTTGAATTATGATACTCAAGGAATTTAACACAATGAAACACTCTATAAAATAGAATATCCGAAAGACTAATTGAAAACATATAACTTATAACCACAAATAAAAAAGAAGAGCACTTATCTTTATTAATGTTGAAAAAATAGTACATTAGAGTTCATATTGCAGTTGTGATCAAATTCTATTCTATGAAAATCTTATATTGTATTGTCTTCTCTCTTTACATTTTACATTATGTATATGTGTGTGTGTGTGTGTGTGTGTGTGTTTGAGTGGCTTTCACACCTCTTTAGGGTGAAAAGACAACCTTATTACAAATTATTTTGAAAAAATAATAAATTAACTAAAAAATAACTACCTAACTTTCGGATTTGGGTCTAGTCAAAAAATCAAAACACCTTGTGGAAAGCTAATATTTTTATTGGAAATAGGAAATTTGATTTTCCGAACTGGGTCTTTTTTAGATTTTTAAAATTCGACCATCTTTAACTTCTGTTGGCATCATCTTTGCAGCAGGTCGAAATTCCAGCATTTTCTGAAGGCTTTGATCATAGAATTTTGATTGTTCTTGTCACAGAGATTCCTTCCTTAATCTCTCAACTTTTTAATTAAAAATTAATATAATTTTTTCATCCCATTTCGTGTACTCCATCATTAATTATTTTTCATGGAGTTTAAGAGGCCATTTTTTAGGGTTTTATCACTATATAGGACTCCAAATTTTGCACAAAAGTTAGAGCTCCAACACCTCCAACCCTCTCTTTTTTCACCAAAATGCAAAGGGGAATGTAAACCTCCCCTTGTCATATTTGCTTCATATTTTTTGCATGCACGTCTCCACTATCTTCAGGTGTCCTTGAAATGTATGTTGAGATGTTCCAGTGTCCTTCAATAGTTAGTGTATGTCACATCATGTGCTTAATCGTCAATTACATCCATCATTGGAGATTTTATCCACATCACCATTGGTTTGTTGACATTTCCACCTTTTCTATCAGCTTCCGGGTGTTTTATCTACCCTATCCTTCCTTCCTTAGGTGCCACCTCTCTAGGCATTCCACATCCTTGGTGTCCACCATCAAGGATTTCGGCATTTCCCCCTTGGTGTCTACCCCCTTATAGGATATTAGTTTGTCCATATTCCTAATACTATTTATCATTTTTTGTCTAGTTTTTTCTATAGGGTTGTTCTTTATATAATCATTATACTTTTCCATCTTTGTTTTGGTCAATTTCATTGGCATGTAGCCAAAAGACTTAAGTTTCATAGTTGAACATTAAGACTTATATATATATATATATATATATATATATATATATATATATATATATATATATATATATATATATATATATATATATATATATATATATATATATATATATATATATATATATATATATATATATATATATATATATATATATTATTATTATGTTTCAATGAATATTTAATCATGTGGGAATGGATATATGCTACATATTGGATATGTATTTTTCTTGTTAACATTATGGTGCGGATCAAATCATTAAGGAAGAATGTCTAGCATGGTGTCCAAACGATTAGCTATGAAGACTTAGTCATGCGGTTGAAGAAGCGGTCATTGGAGAAACTCATGGATAAATATGGTGGCATCCAAGAAAAGATCGAGTAAGAGT